>JAZGLO010003317.1:1877500-2083913 GCA_036873155.1 Biomphalaria sudanica | reverse complement strand
ATTATAAACTTTTTTTTTTCTTCAATTATATATGTGTCAGACGCGAATAGCCCAATTTTAAGTAAAAGAAAGTACGAAAGTCATTTTTCTATAGAAGAAGTTACGAAGGCTATATAAAATACAACCACAGACCTATATATACTACAATAAATATAAGTTTTTGATTTCTAGTTACGATTTATTTAGGTAGGTGCTTTTTTACTATTACATACCAAGTATTTGGAGTTTGGAAAAAACCCAGGTTTGTTTCATGTGCAACGCTATTAGCTAACACCGCATATCATCTCTCCATTAGTATATTTAGATCTATAATTTAATTCTAGTCTAGATCTATATATAAAAATCGAATAGATCTAGTAATAGTATAGATTCTATCTTGAGACTAGATTGCCGAGTCTAGCCTATGCTAGACCTCATGGGCGTAGCTGGGGGGGGGGGGGTTAGTGACTGATCTTTTGCTTTAATTTTGTTTATTTTAGGTGAAATTTTAATACTAAACCATCACTTGCCCTAGCACAACCAAGGGGATTTTGAGTTTGAAAACCCTTACCAGGGGGTTTTGAGTTGGAAACCTACTACCAGGCGGTTAAGAGGGGTTTTGAGTTTTATAAAACCCCAACTTAGGAGTTTTGAGTTTGAAACCCCATACCAGGGGGTTTTAAACTCCCAGGGGTTTTGAGTTTGAAAACCCCTAACCATGGGGTTTTGAGTTTGAAAACCTATACCAGGAGGTTTTAAGTTTAAAACTCCCTACCAGGGGTTTTGAGTTTAAAAACCCCTACCAGGGGATTTTGAGTTTGAAAACCCCCTACAAGGGGGTTTTGCAATTAAATTCTCCTCTTCTATAAAACAAAAAAAAAATGCAAACGACAATCCCAAAATTTCAAGAGCACACCTAAGAAAGATTTTGATTTTAAACGCCTCTCCAAAATTTACGATAAACCCCTCTTCAACATACAAAAGCAAATTACGAACTCAAAATGCTATAAGCATAGCCGAAGTTTTTTTTTTAGTTTAAACCCCCTGCCAGCGGGATTTGAAGCTAAAAAATAAATCAAATTTCGCAATCAAAATGCTATGAGCGTAGATACGCTTATTGGGTGTTTTAAATTTCCCTTCAGAGGGTTTGATGCTAAAAACTACCTCTTAAATATAAAAAAAAATACAAATTACACACTAAAATTATTTGAGCGTAGCCAATCCAATAAGGGGTTTTGAGTTTCAACCCCTCTCCTCCAGATGGCTTTTTAAAAAAGTTTTAAAACCCCTCCAGATGGTTTTGAGTTTAAAATCCCCCAATAGAGCGTTTTAAGGTTTAAAGCCTCTCTCTTCAATATTATTTCTAAAGCAAACTACATTCACCAAATTCTATGACAGTAGCTAAATGTGGTTTTGAATTAAAAAACAACAACTCCAGATATATTTTAGTTTTAAACCCCAAACAGATGATTTTGACAATAAAACTTCCCTTTTCGATATAACATCTAAAGCAAAATACTCACCTAATTCCAAAATCGTAGTCAAGTTACACATGTCTACCAGTGCCTGGGATCAATTAATAAAGAGGCAATGAAATTGAAAAGCACTAAATGTGGTTTTACAAAGATGGCTAAGACGGATTTTAGGAGTCAGTTATAGAGATCGGGTCTAAATCAAGGAAATCCTATGCCGAACTGGAAGTCGACCCTTTAGTAAGGTTGTGACAGAGCGTCGCATGAGGTTTGCGGGACATATTCTCCGACAAAATGAATTGCGCATAATAAGAGTTGCGATGACATCCTAGTACAACTTGGCGCCACAATTTCATAAAGGTCCTTAGAGCAGGTGGGAAGTGGCTTCGGACATTGCCAGTGACAGATTTTTTGTAAACAGCTTGCAAGCGAATGCGCCGAACGTCGCGAGAGGGTCTAAGTCAGTAAGAAAAGCACATTAAGTTTTTGAAATAAAACTTTTTAATAGCAAAATAATGCACTGTAGGTACCTCAGAATATGCATTAAGTTGGCTTTTAATACCAGAAATAGTGCTTGGCGGAGAAAAAAATCCCTCCAAACCCCCCCCCCCCCCGAAGAAAAATCCTGGCTACGCCCATGCTAGACCTTTTTTTTTTAAACAGCATTTTTATATTTTGCTTGCTTGATAGTTGTTTTAATATTCAACATATTTTTAAATGCTCTGTCCGCACTCATTTAAAAAAAAATTCATGTCATCATATATTGCAAGTTTTCTTCTGTTGCAAAGTTCTTTTAACAATCTCGACTTACCCCTTTGACATACTTTTTGCTGGTCGTCGAAAGAGAAAGAAGTACAGTTTGTCAATAAACAAGTCAGAGCACAGTCCACCACACTTCTCGTCTGCACCGTCGATTCAGTATTTAGACTCACTAACAGCGTGTTGTCTACTCGCTGGAAACTGGGAAGTTTGGTTTCAGATGTGCTGACTGACCGATTTATCATGCAGAAATAAACAAGCATTTTAGATCTTCGCGTACCTCTAAATCTCGTCAAGTGTTTCAAACAAATTTAGCGCTTTACAATGTTAGCAACTTAATTGTTACATTTTGTTTAACTCTACCACCACGCCACCTGTTCAGCTAATACTGTATTGTATATAATTCTTTATACTTCTTGTTGACATTATTGCAAACAAATATTAGTAAATGTTTTAAAAATTTAAAAAAAAATATTTTACTCATTTGTCGCTTACATTTTTTGTAATAAGGGCCTGAAGGACAATTAAAAATAATAAAATAATATTTAAATGCAAAAATAATAATGTTAAAATTGTAGCTCTAGATTCAGAATGATTGATGCACAAAAAGTTATGAAAATGTAATTAATTTAAAGATTAAAAATTGTAGACTATAAAACTCACGTGATTTAAAATTTAAAATAAACATTTTCATGGCAATCATTTACGATCTAATTCTATAAATGTACATTAAATGTAAGATTGATTACTAAAAAGTTTATATTTTCTTACCCAGATTAGAAATAATCATTAAAGAACAGTAAATAGTTGTCATCGCTTCTAGCATTATATCTGTATCTAAACAGTATAATATTGTAGAGCAGCACAATTGACACTTTTAAAAGAGTAGTAAGCTTAGAATAAAACAAAAAAAACAAATACAAATTCTCAGTCCGCAGAAGACAGAATAACCCTAATAATCTATTCTCTATTTGTGAATATTCTTTTGTTATTGCTATGTTGATTAGATGCTTCAAAAGAATCTAAGGCGACCATTGTTAAATAATTGATGAGGGACAAATCTAAAAAAGCGTCTCACAAAATAAAACAATAAAGTAATACATATTTAATTTTCTCAATATATTTTCTTTATAGCACAAAGCGAAAACAAATAAAATATTACGCTCTATTTGATCAAACACTTACAAGTAGACCATTTCTGCACATACAGTCCTACTTCACTCTTACCATGATCTGTAACGGTCCTTTTTTTTCTGTGTTTTTCGCCTTGGATAGAATTTTTATAAGCTGACTTCTTTTCGCTTTCTTTTTATATTTACATCATCTTTTTCCAGCTGCTGATCCCTAAAGGAAGTTCCTAACGATCCCTGAGGATCTTGTGATAAGGCCATAATTTTTTAGTTTGCGTTTTTTTACATTGGTTAGCAGCTGCATGCAGAAATGACACCAATACTCTCCATTGTATTTTTCGAGATCTCACTGGAGCAAAGAGTGGACATGGAACACCGATAAAAGACAAGCAAGGCAAAACTTTGCTAACGAAAGAAGAACAGGATGCAAGATGGGTGGAGCCTTTTAAAGAGACCCTTAACCAACCGTCTCCAGACTTGTCTTAGACATTCAAGGACCCCTCTCCGGACAATGATCTCAAGGTCAAGACAGACCCAATAAGTGCATAGGAGGTTACCATGTCCTTTACAGTGCTAAAGAACTAAAAGCACCAGGGCTAGACATGTTGTCAGCAGAAATGCTAAAACATGGCCCGGGGGGAGGCAGTGCATTGTTAACAGATTGATTGATCTCTTAAATCTCAGCCTTAATAGAGAGGCACCCAAAATGAGCCTTCGCACAAACTTGAATAAGACTTAAATTTTGTGAGTGGAATATAAGGGAAAGGGTGTCCCTGTCAGACTCGGCGAATCAAAGCTTGAAGAGTTGGACAAGTTCACGTACTTTAGCAGCATCATAGCACATGATGGAGCGTATCAAATAGTAAAGACAGGGAACATTTTCCAAAGGTTGCAGCCTATTTGGACAAGTCAAGTCATTGGACTCGATAGGAAAATACACCTTCTCAACACAAACTTGCCGCCCAATGCGCCGAACGGGTCGGGAGGACCTAAGTGTAGGAAAGTAAGCAGGTGATTGTGAGGCCCAATGGACCTCATTCACCAAACATAAACAACATTTAGCCACGTGATAATATCGATAAAACACCGAAAAAAACTTTCACATGATAGCCTGTGTGAATTACGTAATTTGTATAGAAGAGATAGAGAATCACGTGGCTAAATGTTGTTTGTTTACGATTGGTGAATGAGTTCCATAGCCGTTGTGATTCTGTTACTAATCTTTTCATTTGTGAAGCGGTCTTTGTAAGTGATCCTTCAATGCAATCTCAATTCCAGTGCCAGGTTTCTCTTTTCTATTTCTGCAGTTATCGTCTAAGAATCGCAAGCATATAACAATGTGGCAGACTTTATATGTTAATAAAAAACAACAACAACACACACACTGTTACAATTTAGTTTATTCCAGAATTTAATAAGAAAATAATTTGAAAGCACATGTATAACATTTGTGATTTGTTTATATATATAGTTTCTAAGTCATAGTGTGAAAGTGTTTTATGACTTTTATCGTAAGGGTGCTCTGTTTCCGTAACCAAATCCCTCCACTTTTCCTGGTCAGCAGTTGTTCGTTGTAGGTTATCAGCTTTTTTTTTTGGACGACCATTTCTAGTTCATAAGCCAAAGACGCATTGTCTATATCTACTTGCCCGGGCATGCTACCCTGCCTCATAGTGGCGCCTGGGTGGAAACGATCGTAAGAGGAAACGATTAGGCTAAAGGGTAGCAAAACAAGACTCCTGTGGGGGTGCCTTAGGGGGTGCGAGAGCATCCTCATTGCACTGTGCGGAGTTGTAAAAAAGCTCCCACAACCTTGTCACAATCCAGGCGCTGTTCCTCAAGGGGCCGTTACATAAATGGCGTGTCCCGCACGGTTAGCTTGGTATAGAAAAGGAAAATTGCGGAGGTCCTAGTGAACGCGGCCTCTTGCCGCGAGTCTGACCCACCCGTCAGACAGAACAGTGTACACTGTTATTCAGACCGGTGAGAGGAAGCTCTTGTTGACTTATGCTGGCCTAGAGTTCCAAGAGATGAAAGCTCAACTCTACCTGACAGTTTCAAGAAGAAGAAGAAGAAGAAGAAGAATATCTACTTGATGTCTGGTTGACAAGGAAACCAAAACAAACATCACGGGAAGTTTTCAACTTCACTCAAATCGTAACATGAAAAAATAAATTATGAAATTATTTGATCAGAACTACATTTAGTTGGAAAATTTGATTGTTTTTATACAGAACCTACAAAAGCAAGTTTTGTGCCAAGGAGAAATGTACTCACCAAACAAGCAGAATATAAACATTCCTTTTTTTTTAAAAAAAGCAAAGCTTGTCTAAAGGGAAGAAATCCATTCTAAAAACTAAAACTACCAATAATGTACAAAATATTTTCCTTATTCGATTTCAAACAAAATAATTAATGACCAATAGTTAATTGACTAATTGAGTATTTTGATTATTGATTCATGATTCGTTAGCTACAATAAATAATTGTTTAAAGTGTCAACTTATTTGGAGAATGCGTGAGGGAGAAATACCGTTAACAAGTATTTAGCTAATTAAGCCATATCTATGAATACTGATGTATACGTTTTCTTTGTTCTTATTAAACAAAATATTGGTTTATGTCAAGTCTAAATTAATGAATAATTGTGAGAATGGGTTTGGGAGAAATAACGTGTTCACAATTTTTACCAGACAGACATATAGACAGACATATAGATAAAGTGAGTGAATCGATATAAACTTTGTAAAGAGTTGAACTAGTGTTTAAAAACGGGACGAATTATAATGTACTTTTCAATATATCGTCTTTCAAAAATATATTGGGTCAAAATTGTGAAAAACAATCCTTTTTAGAAAGTTGAACCACTTTAGTTTCGAGCGTCAGAAGTGTTTCGTTGTCCTAGGCACATGGAAAACACTAACATTTTCGTATTTTTTTCGTCCAGTGGGAGATAGAGTGATCGGTCAGTCAATCACAGAATCATTCAGGACCCTTCTAAATATAATATAGATTTGAATATTAAGATCAAGTAAAAACGACATTTGTGCCAATTTTTAAAACTTACGTAATTAGATAAAGGGAGAGAACGAAACCCGAACTATTGGCCCGAATAGCACAGTCCACAGCAGCCCTTTCAAAACTGAAAATAATATGGAAAGACCAAGGCTTAGCCCTCGGTACCAAAATCAGACTGATGCGTTCCCTGGTCATGGCCACATTTTTATATGCTTCTGGACACTGACTGCAGAGCTAGAGAGGAGGATCCTAGCAATGGAATTAGATGCTACAGAAGAATCCTAGGTATCGCAATCAGAGACCGCATCACAAACCAAGAGATTAGAGACAGGGTTACAGCATCGATCGGTCCCCATGATGGCCTGCTAACTAAAGTAATAAAACGCAAGCTCAAAATTTATGACCATATTACAAGTTCTTCGGGGCGCGCAAAGTCCTTCCTATAGGGAACAATACCAGGAAAAAGAAGATAAGGCAGACAGAGAAAGCGATGGGAGGACAACATTAAATGTTGGACGGGCATGCCATTGAAAGTGGTTCTAACTAAGGCAAAAGAGAGGAATGGAGAAAGAATGTCGACGAGTCTTGCTTGGTGCCCCAAAGGTCCAACAGACTAAGAGATAGGTAAAGGTAAAGGTAAAAATGAGATTAAGAGACAAGTTCTGGACATTTGATTTCATTTTTGCTGGAACGTCTGCGTGTATAACGAAACCTATCGTTCCTCTGAAAGGTAAATGTCAATACATCGGGAAGTCTTTCTTGAGTCACAACTGTTCAACTTTGACGTACCTTAGTTTTTTTCCTTGCAGCTTAAAAAAAGAAACAATAATTAGACCAGCTAGAAGACGCCTTGATCAGGGTCGGATTTAGCGGAGGTCAGACGGATTGACAGCCCATAGGTCTTCACAATTAAGAAAAAATCTATATTTCGAGAAGTCTGCAGCGTTATGCGTCATCTCCCGCATTTTTACCGACAATACTTTTAAATCTTACACAATCGTGGTTTAACTTCGCTTTTAGCTTGATAAGCTACACTTCGTAAATCCCTAAAAAAATTTTTTTTTGTTACTTATATATATTAAATAATTTTATTTTTTTAAGCAAAAGAAAAACTAAATTTAATTTTTAAGTACACTCTCTCTATTACATTTTTTTAAATTGATAAGTGGATCTTATTATAGATTTCGAAAAAAGGTTTTGGGTCTGGAGGAAGTCAGACCCAATGGCCGCCCAAGATTAACTCAAGCGAGACATGAGAGCCACAGACATCAACAAAAGTATGTGGGAAGATATAGCCAAAGACCGAAGTGCCATGGAGACAGACTGGGGCGATCCTCGCTAAGACTAAAAGTAACGAAGCAGCCATAATCAAAAGGAGAGAAGGCGTTTTGTGTGTATACAAAATTGCTACAGAAAATTTCTGAAAAAGTTTGTTTGAAAATGAATGTATGTGACTTTAACTGTAACTCGGTAACCATGATAGATATCATCTCCAACTTTAAAACAATCACACTGCATTACACGCTTTTAGGTTTATTGTTTTGCGTTGCATGCCAACGAAACTTTTGGTGGACTAAAACAAAATGTTCATCATTAGGAAGGTTCCGTGCTCTACTTTGAAGGGAGCTCTATTTCAAATCTTTAGAAGAGTCTTATTTTTGACCACGTGTTGTCCTGTTGGCCTTTTTTTTTGGTGAAAAATAACGCCTAATGATTTTTTTAATATGTTATAACTTAAAACGATAGAAGCAATACCATGGCTCGAGTATTCCTGATCCATGCTCTGAGTTTGTAATATAGCTTTTCACAAATAAACATGTCGCTACAGGGATAGTCATTTATAATAACAAGAATATTCCTGATCTATGGGTCAATTCGACAGGGCCACCTCTTAGTTTGTGTGGTAACACAAACTCTCTTAATACTTTTGCTTTTGTTAGGTACAAGAAACAAATTTTGTAAAATATATATTTGATCCGAGTCTGGGTGAGGGAGTAATAAGGTATAAAAACCGTTCACCTCACAAAAAGACTGAGTAAGCTTGTATAAAATAAGTAGAAAACCTGAATGCTTATCAATCTGGCACAGCTGTGTAGGTTTCTGCTATAATTAACTGGCCAACTACTATGACTGAAGCCTGTTCTCAATTAGACAACATGTTGCATTCCTATCGGAGTCTCAACATTGAATAACCCAAAGCCACCTTGAACTAATTTCTTATAAGAAAAAAACAAAATGCAAATTTAAACACTTTCTCTCAACTACAGTCCTTTACCTTTACTACTTATATACTACCTCCTTTTTACAAAGCTTTATCAACTCACTCTGTCCGTCTGTCCCGTAAAAAGTTTAAACACGCTATTTCTCCCACATACATCAATAAAAAAAATAGTCAATTACTTACTTTTTTTTCTACCAACAAGGTAAACGTATCCTTCAGTATTTACATATATGGCTATATATGTTGGGTTTCGTCTTCATAAATAATTGAACACGTTTTTTTTTCCCACACCCATTCTTGGATCAACTTAAAACTTTAAAAATTGATTTATTTTACATGATTCAATTAAAACATAAACCAATTAGTCAATTATTGATTATTATTTTGTTTAACATCAAATAATGGAAATAACTCATACATTATTGAGATAAAAGTGGTAAATGCGGAGTTCTTTTCCTTAGATCTGCTTTTTAATGATTTATTTTTATAGATATTTTGCTTGTTATTTTTAGTTCTCCGTAACAATGCAGAGTGTTTGATGTTAAAGTACATCCCTCTCGTTATCTTTCATTAAACGAATCACACAGTTAACGGGTCACACTTTTATGGAATGTTATAAAAAGGCTTTTCACAAATGAACATGCAACTGCCGCTACAGGGAAAGTCATTTATTTTGGGCAATTCGAAATTGAAAATATTGCAATCTTCATCGCCAGCGTTATTTGGTTCACCTGGAAGTATAGAAAAACATTACTATTTCAATTATTTCAATAACAATTCTAATAGTTAAGACAGTGTTTCCATATTTCCTTAACGGAACATTTTTTTAGGAGATTTTAATTCATGTGGTGGCCTAATAGTTAAATAATTATTCTAAAAGTTAGTGAAAGACCTACTCAGGCCTCGCGGAACCATTGGCTTCAACGGAATACAGTATGGGAAACACTGGTGTAAGAAAATATTAGACAATGATTTCTGTTGGCAGGCGGAGAATCATATTCCGTCATATCCTCATTTGGTCGCGACCAAAGCCGCTGTTGGCTTTCAATGAATTACAAAGCAAAGTAAATATTTTAACAATTGTCAATGCCCATTACCTGGACTATATATCATTGGCTGCCAGCTGACATCACAGACACTGTCATCATCTTCCCACCTGTAAACGCCCTCCACAGCTATGTCATTCAGACCGATCCAAATCTTTGGTATGTTCGAATAATTGTCTTGCAGTATCTTTAATTTCTCCAAATTTTTGATGGTGTAGAGATGAGACGACATGGCTGCAGATCAAGGAAACCCAATTAGTAAGTTAAATCGAGAAAAACATTAAAAAATACTTTAAAAACAACAAAGCTTATATTCAGTGTAATTGTATCAATTAGCTTGGATCAGTCATGTCATTAAATTTATAATACATCTAGACTAACAATAATACATCTAGACTAACAATAATGCATCTAGACTAACAATAATACATCTAGACTAACAATAATACATCTAGACTAACAATAATACATCTAGACTAACAATAATACATCTAGACTAACAATAATACATCTAGACTAACAATAATACATCTAGACTAACAATAATACATCTAGACTAACAAATAATAAATCTGTGCGATTAGAAAAATATTTAACAATTGTATTTGTAGCACTATTTCATGCTTTTAGCTTTCTCAATCCTCTATAAACCTATATGAACCATTTTGAAAAATGGGGGAGAGAGAGAACGAAAGGGAATGTTTATCATATTCGCTTTTTAAAAGCATTTACAAAAAAAAAGGGAAGTCATTGATCAAGCCTTCTCAAGCTGACATCCCAATCACTCTGCTAGTAAGGTGCCAATGGAAATAGAAAATTAAGCTTATACCACCACTTCACTCAAGTATTATTTCTTTCCCATGTTTGAGATACCTAAACAAACTAATCGATTAGTAATAGTCAATCAACTAAATGATTAATATTTTTTAATAAATGATTCTTACGTTGTCAGGTAGAGGAGATAATTGCGCAAAATTTCAGCTTGATCCAAGAGTGGGTGTGGGAGAAATAACGTGTACAACATTTGACCAGACAGATTTGGTATATCTTTATAAAAGTAATAATTCATTTTCATAAACAAAGCCCTGGATAGAAATCCTGGTACCCATTAGAGCTGGGTGAACTCAGAGGCGCCTATGGATCCCGAAATAAAAAATCCGAGTCTTCACCAGTCTTCACCTGGATTGGAACCGGAGACCTCATGATTCAGAAGCCTTGCGCTTTACCCCTCAGCCATCGCGCCTCCTGTGCTTCTAGTAATCGCCAATTCCTTAAACAAGATAAACTTGACTTCACAATAAACAAAAAAAACCGAAGTCCTTTATTTCTTTTAGAGATCGACGTTAGTGTGTGTAATAGATTCGGATGAGGGGACCACCAACAACGTCGTATAGAGGACATGTCCAGCCACATACGAGTTCTTATTGGTTTGGTGGAGTTGTCGCATGATCTGAAGTTGGCCCCGCTATGGAGTCCTTCAAAATCACAATTTTTATCTTGAACAGTTTTGAGATGTGTTTATTGGACTGAAAAAAATCGAGATAGAAGAACCAGAAAAAAAGTCGGATTGAAGGAATTCTGTGCGATAAAAATGTAGTAAAATTATGAATGTTTTCTCGCAAGCACTTGAGATTCATTAACGTTATGACGACATTTATGAATGAACAGGCTCAACGCCTTAAGACTACAAAGACATAGACTTAAGTCGAAATACAAAGAGGCTTTGTTAAAATATGAAACGATCTTGACAGCATTTGTTTTACTGAACGAAAGGATATTAAATTACCGTCAAACAAGTGAACTTAATGTCCTGTTGTGTTGCTTTGCGTTGTGAGAAAATTTCCCCTTTTAGACCGCCTATAAGCAGATGATGTTAGAATCATCATTGTTTCTTTCTCTAATGTTTAACAAGCAGGATGTCAGGTGGCCAGAACAAAGACCAACCGTATATACGTTTCCCAACTTAAGTCAGGTACCCGTTAAAGTTAGAGATGGGTGGACTCAGGAGCCCCTAAAAATCCTTAAATTCAAAACTTCACCGAGATTCGAACTAAGGACTCCAGATTCGGAGACGCTTAACCACTTAGCCGCAACACCTCTATGACCTTGTGAGATTTGTATCGGCAAATTCTTCAATCTTTGTAAATGAAGCAAACGTATTTGATCGCTTGCTGTTAGGAACATTTTATCATCCACTTTATAAAAAAAAATAATTAAAAATCCCATTTCAGTCCAAGTAGGGCAGATGATAAAATGTCATCTTTTTCTGTGTTAACAAGGGTGTCATGTAGCCAGCACAATAACCAACCGCCTTTAATTTACCAAAACTAATGCCAGGTACACATAAGAGATGGATGAACTCAGATCCCGTAAACGCCTTCATACGCTTTACACCTTCAGGTGTTTCGCCTTTGAATTGGTAAATGATTTCACCATTTTTCAACACTTTCTTCAAGACTAGTCAAAACCACTCACCTGTGCAGATTTCTCTCGCTTTTGCATGATTACTGACGGTAGTGGATAGCCAGACACAAACGATGACTGAATCTTTTATAAGAAGTTTGAAGCCGTCTTTTGTATTACATGAGATATAAAAGTCTGTCTGTGTGAAGGCGATGACATTGTTGACTGTTAAATTACCTGAGGAAAAAGAATTTTTTCTAATCTAATAGGAACTATAAAAGAGTAATTGCTACTATTTGTATTTGTGGAAAATTAGTTTGAAATATAAAGTTCATACACTAGCAATATTTAATAGGTCCGACATTTTTTTAACAAGAGGTGATACATATAGCGAAACATTACAGAAATTAAGATAAGTACAAGTTATCGTCAGTGGAAGCCAACCGATACCTGGTGAACTAGTCGAGTCAGATACATTGCTTTGTGAACTGTGAGTAAACATGCAAGATTGAAGTTTTTTTTTACATAGGCAATATCAACTCACTCTGTCTGTCTGTCTGTCTGGTAAAAAGTGGGAACATTTTTTTTTCTCCCAATTACCATTCTGTTAAAACTTTTGCAAAGTTATTCATTGAATCTAACAAGACATGAATCAGAAAAAAAAAAGTAATTGTTGGTGACTAATTATTTGGTTTGATATCGAACTAAGGGTAATAAATACTACTTAAAGAGAGGTGTGGATATATATGGATTTAGTCCCCTTAATACGACTTGACACGTATTTTCTCCTACTTCCCATTCTCAGATCAAGTGGAAATTTAGCAATTATTCACAGTCGATGACAATACATGAATCAATAAAAAATGAACCAATTCATTTTCAGTTAGGACTAATTCATTAATTTTGTTTTATATAGCAGAAAGGGAGCTAAACCCTGTATTTTTCATATGCATTGCAGTAATTAGCGGTTCTCCCCCTTAAAAAAAAGCTTATGTTTTTTTTTTAAATTAATTTTTACTATTGCTTGTTTCAAATGCCTTCGTACTCAAACACCAACTATTATTTGTAATTTAGATTATCGAAATCAGCCTTGAGGAAAAACAGGCTTTTAGCCCTTTAGACAGTAAATTACCAACTATGATATTCCCCACCCTTGGTCATCTCTTGCTATATAGTACTCTAACGTATTGTCTGTCTGAAGATTACACTGGTCTAGTCAGGTAAGGACACTGGCATATGGTTAACCATACATCCATTTATCCAAGATCAGGAATGCCTCTTCAGTTAAATTATCTTGGTGTAGGTGCTTTAAGAGATGAAATTTGGTAATATTAGATAAATAAATAGTCCACGATAGTGACAGAAATAAAAAAGAACAGATTACGTTGGGCAGATATTGACAAAAATAAACAAAAAGAACAAACTACGTTGGGCAGATAGCGACAGAACTAAAAAAGAACAGACTACGTTTTGCAAACAGTGACAAAAATAAAAAAAGAACAGACTACGTTGAGTAGATAGAGGCAGAACTAAAAAAGAACAGACTACGTTGTGCAAACAGCGACAGAAATAAAAAAGAACAGACTACGTTGGGCAGATAGCGACACAACTTAAAAAAAAGAACAAACTACGTTGCGCTGATAGTGACAGAAATAAAAAAGAATAGACTACGTTGGATAGTTAACGACACGAAAAAAAGAACAGACTACGTTGAGCAGATAATGAAAGAAATTAAAAAGAACAGACTACGTTGGGCAGATAGCGACAAAAAAAAAAAAGGGCAAACTATGTTGCGCAGAAAGTGATAGAAATGAAAAAGAACAGACTACGTTGGGTAGATAGCGACACAACTAAAAAAAAAAGAACAAACTACGTTGCGCAGATAGTGATAAAAAAAAACAAAACAAAAAACAGACTACGCTGTGCAGATAATGACAAAAAAAAAAAGAATAGACTGCGTTGGGCAGATAGCGACATAAATAAAAAAGAACAGATTACGTTGGGCAGATAGCGACAGGAAAAAAAAAGAACAGACTACGTTGAGCAGATAATGAAAGAAATAAAAAAGAACAGACTACGTTGGGCAGATAGCGACAGAAATAAAAAAAGAACAAACTACGTTGGACAAATAGCGACAGAACTAAAAAAGAACAGACTACGTTGGGCAGATAGCGACAGAACTCAAAAAGAACAAACTACGTTGTGCAGATAGTGACATAACTCCAAAAAAAAAAAAAAAAAAAAAAAAAAAAAAGACTACGTTGGGCAGATAGTAAGCTCTCCCAGTGGGATTCGGGATGAAGCCCCACGCAAAGCGTTTTCTTGCATTCTTCACTGCAGAAACACATCCTCCTAACATCTACAGCTTATTATTCATCCTATTAAAAAAGCCAGATCAAATTGAGTTAAGTTCAGTAACTTGGGGACAAGGGCCGATCCTGAAGTGTGACTGACAATCGAGGCACAAGTGGCTAAGAATGCCTTTATTTGGCGTATTTATCGTAATATTTATTACCTTCATGCTAATACGCGAGACCTCTTGTAGTAAGCCTCTTTTGGTCAGCATAAGACGTCAACAGAACGATGTTAAACTCTCAGACAATATATAATTTTCTAGAACCTTTTGAATAATGTTTTACTTGAAAAATATTTTAGTATCCGTATTCTAATATGAAATTATGGGCCCTTATTACATTACAAATACAACCAATTGGTTTCTTGAAAAGAAAAGATACACAGATTTAGATTAAGGCTTTAAGATGGCGCCGAAAAGATATATAGTCGAAAAAAAATATTTAAAAAAAAAGGCATATATATAAGTGATTCCTTATGTTAAATAGGTCTATTTGTAACTTCGTTTCGTTACAGAACAAAAAGTCCAAAAAATAAAAAATTTGGAAGTGTAAGGAGTAATGCAGTGGATCAATCAGGTTCACTTTTTTATTTTTTGCAATTTTAGGATTCAATAACAAATTGTTGTAGTCCCAAATTTTTTTTTACAGTAGAAAAATATCATATTAAATAAAGGTTGGAGCGACTAGGAAAAAATATTTGGGTTTAGAACTCATCTCAATTGTTACTATTATACTGAAAAATTTCATATTAATTCTAAATTTCAATACTAAGTTTTTCATAAAATAATTATAATAAATAAGTGTGTGCAATTACATAAACTGTTGCCATATTTGACTATTCTGTTTTAAAAAGTCGTGTTTTAGTCTGAAAAATGGAGGGGCGGTAGATTGAAAACGAATAATCGAGTAAGAGTCCTCGCTCCTTTTTATAATGTCTGCCAATGATTGCATTTCGTATTAAAGAATAGGGCTGGGGCAACTCGATAGACGAGATTCTGCTACTACGCTCATGAACACGCTCCTATGATAGGGAGAATCGACTACAAGGTGACCACACTTCGTCATAAGTGTATGTATAACAAAGTAATGACCTTGTACCTTAGTGAACTGATTACGACATATGTTCCTGAGAGAGCCCTACGCTCAATGAACTCAATGGATTCTAGTGGTGCCTCGTTTCTCCCTCAAAAGCTATGGTCTGCAGGCTTTTTCAGTGCAAGGACCAAAGGTTTGGAACTCACTGCCCATTGACTTCAGACAGACAACACGCTACATTACATTCAAGAAGAACATTAAGACCTATCTTTTTAAAACTTGTATAGATAGTCATTTTAGCTCTTGTATTTCTTTGTAATGTTACAACAACTTATTATTATAAGAATTAAACTTAAAGCATATATAAATTATATCACAGACATGTTTTTTTTTAAATTTTGCCATTTCTTAACTAAAATAAAAAAGAAAAAGTATTGATTTGTTCCATGGGCGGAGGGCAATGGTCTGTATCGACCCTCCCACCTGGTACAACCCTTTTTCATTTTATATTTACTATTGATAAAATTTGAGATTAGTTTGTGGTGCGACATAATATAGAAATGGGTTCAAATATCAATAAGTAGCTCAAATTATATAGATATTTAACTAATTTTGTTCACAAACTATGATTTCTCCATAAAAATAGGACCGCCCCCCCTCACAAAAAAGGCTAGAGTGGGGAGGGGAGTGATGCTATCGCTCCGGCCGCCCCACCCCACCGAATCGGCCAAGATACCAGAGGCAAGCGACGCAATGTAATTCAACTAATTTTCTTCACAAACAATAATTTCTCCACAAAAAAAGGACCGCCCCTTAACCACGCAAAGGGTTTAGTGGGAAGAGCAGTAGATGTATTCACCACCACTCAGTTGGCCAACAGGAGAACGACATAACATAGAGATTTGTTATAATATCAATATCAAGTTGTAATAATATACATATTCAATTGATTTTGGTAACAAGCTGTGATTTCCACAAATAAATTGGACCGCCCCCTCCACTCGAAGGTTTATGGTTGGGGGGTGGGATTGATGCCATAGCCCCCTCTCCACCCAAACAAATCGGCCAACATACTAGAGAGGGGGCAAATTAATTTAAAAATAGGTTGAACTATAAATAATGAGTTTATATTATTAACATAAGTATCAAATTCGTATGCAAATTTTGTGATTTCTTTACTTAAATTCGACCGCCCAACTTCGGGTGGTTGGCCGAGTAGGAAGGATCGCAACCCCCTCCTGGATCCGCCAGTATGGCCACTGCGATGGATTGATGGCAGTTATAATTAAACTGAATACACATTTTGTGAACTGCCAATTAGCTCTTTATTTTTAGCCACTGCATTCTTTGTACCCGTTAAGATTGCTCACTCTTGTGCATTGTGATAAATGGGTATAGCTGAAAACTAGAGACTTACCCACTTCACAGCTTCCTTCTTCTTCGTTAAATGAGAAACTTGTCAAGTTCAATGAGAAACAAAAAAGTGCACATTCAATGGCACTTCTGGCTTGAACTGTAGACAAGGTATTTTGAATGAAATTTCATTTCAGAACTATGCACTGACAAATGTATATAACAATGTGTAAATACAACAAACGAAAAACATAACTAATCTATTTTAAAGTTGCAAACATTGAAAGTCAATTTGAAGATATCAATAGTTTATTATTTTTACCCCGCGTCCCGAGACAAGACGTTAAACTGCGCTCCTCTTTCCTTAGCACTTTTGGAGCTCAAAAGTGCTCTACTTCTTTTCTATCATTGTGTCTGCCTCCTCCTTTCCTCAATCTGCCTTCATTGATCATCACTCTGTCTCCTTATCTCTAAATATCTCACTACGTCCTAGACCAGTCCGTTTGCCGTGGACTGCGACGGGTAAGGGGGGATAAAGAGATCCTGGTGTTTGAGTGATGGCTATCTGAGGATAAGCCACCACAACACAATACTTTGGCTCCAAGTTCCCCTAGACCTGAGGCCCAGATGGCCCGCTCTGGGTCAACCGGCTGGTCATGCCGAGCTACCAGTATAGGTCTTCGACCTATGCTGGAGGGGCGGTGGCTAGAGGGTCAATCAGGGAGCTGCTGTATCGGGCACATGTCCGATGCAGTAGCTGACTGAGTATAGCACCTGTGTAGCCCTGGCGGGCTCATTCTGGACTTCCGAATGGCCCGTCCCCTTGTTGGACTCGATGGCGGGTGGGGAGCACAGGTGCCGAACTAATATATAACACCCATGGAAAAAAAAAACTTCAAAAAAACTACTTGCCCCAGACCTATGTCTGGGCAAGAGACGCCGCATGGAAGACAGAAAGGAGGAGGCCACAAAAAGCTGTGCTACCTGGCCCATCATTTCTGGTGGTTAGGTGCACAGAGGAGGGGAAAAGTCTGACAAAGATGAGCCCCTTTTGTCATCTACAAGGGACTTAAGTCAGTAGTGGGAGAGCCCAAGAGTGTGTCTAAGCTACACAAGTCTTTGGAACTTCTAGTAGAAGTTGATAGCAAGATACACTCTGATGGGCTTTTAAGATGCAGAAGACTCTGTGATCTCCAAGTGGAAGTCATGCCACACAAGAGTCTGAACACCAGCAGAGGTGTAATCAGCTCTAGGGACCTACTGGAATGTTCCGAGAAGGAAATAGTGGAGGGCATTGAAGGAATCACCCATGCCCGGCGCATTACCAGGCGCAGGGATGGTGAGGAGGGTCAAAACCGCCACTATTATCCTCACATTTGGAACTAGGACACCGCCAGAGTATGTGAAGGCAGGATACCTACGAGTTCCAGTGAGGCCCTACATACCTAACCCCATGAGGTGCTTCAAGTGCCAGGGTTATGGACACGGCGCGGCAGTCTGCAAGAGGAACACTGTGTGTGCCAGATGTGCTGGAGAAGGTCATGAGGACAAGGGCTGCACAGCCCAGTTCAAATGCCCAAACTGTCACGCTGGCCACTCAGCCTACTCCAAGGACTGCCCTGTGTGGAAACAGGAGGTTGCCGTGCAGGAGTACAAGGCAAGAAATGGATGTACCTTCAGCCAGGCGAAATCGGCTGTATTGGCCTAGCCAAAGGGCCAATTCGGCTTGACAAAAACCTATGCCCAGGCTGTTGCTAAGATAGGAAGATCCATAGCCACACAGACGGACACATTGACCCCACCACCCCCTCCTCCTCCTCCAACTCAGAAGAAAACACCGCCAAAGAACACACCTCTGAAGAAACAAGAAAGCTCTGTTGTCATGCTAAAGAACAGGTTCTCTGTGCTCGCTGATGAGAGCATGGAGACTGAGCAGCTAGTCAAAACCAATACTCCGGGAGAACCCGGAGACATCATGTCTGACACAGGTTCTCCTCAGAGAAACCAGTCAGACACCCCAACCTCTACCGAACTAGAGGTTGACCAACTCCCTAAGGGGAGAAATCAAAGCGGAGAGGATGCCCGAGGTGAGCGAGGAGGAAATAACCTCCGCTCTAACCAGAGGGATCTCCCCTCTCCAGAGAGAAAGACTTCCCCCAAAAGGGGGTTGTCCTCCTCTCCATCCAAACCCAAGAATAAAAATACCAAGGTCACTGGAATTAAGGGAAACCCCTCCGGGGGCCTCCCAAAGCCAAATAGCTCCAAGTAGGTCATCTAGAATAAGCCATGGATTCCAGAATTGTACAGTGGAATTGCAGAGGCCTCAAGGCCAATTATGAGGAGATGCAGCTACTGATGGACTCTGAGACTCCTGTAGCTGTCTGTCTACAGGAAACATTTCTGAAAGATAGCATCAGCTTCCGAAGCTACAGTGCTTACAGCAAGAATGTTGAGGATGCAGAGAGAGCATCAGGTGGAGTCTGTATCCTTGTGAAGGATAGCATCCCCCATGAGAGGGTTGAACTACAGACCATACTACAGGCCGTAGCAGCTAGGATAACCCTTCACAAGGTTATCACTTGCTGCAGCCTGTATTTACCACCAGGCGCTCCATTAAACCAAACAGACATGGAGGACCTATTGAAACAACTCCCCCGGCCTTACATAATCCTTGGGGATTTCAATGCCCATAACACCATTTGGGCTCCAACAATACCGACACAAGAGGCCGTATGCTGGAGGATATCTTCCTCCAACATGATTTATGCATACTTAATGATGCATCACCGACCTACTTGCACCCAGGAACTGGATCTCTCACATGCATTGACCTCACCGTATGCGTCCCTGGACTTCTGGACGACTTTAAATGGTCAGTTAGCAATGATCTACGGGGAAGTGACCACTTCCCAATCATCATTGCTAACAATCTCCCCTCATTGGGACGACCTCAGCGGTGGAAACTGAATAAGGCCGATTGGGAAGAATTCCAAAAAAGATGCTCAGAGGATATTACAGAAAATATCCTCGATGAGCAGAACCCAGCTGATACCTTTGCTAGCAAGCTACTTAGTATAGCCAGGAAAGTTGTCCCCCTAACCTCCGCAAATCCAAAACGGCCTAGCAAACCATGGTTTGATACAGCCTGCAAAGGTGCTATTGGCGATAGGAAAAAACGACTGGCTGCATTTATAAAAAATCCATCCCAGGAAAACCTAATAGCTAGAGCAAAGGCTAGACAAACCATACGGTCAGCCAAAAGGAATTCCTGGAGAAGTTTTGTCGGCAGTCTGGATGCCAAAACTTCTGCTAGAGCGGTCTGGAAGGCAGTAAGGCGAATCAAAGGGAAAGAATCAAATGCAATAGGGGCATCTGAAAAACAAGGACGAACTGTCACGTCCCCCAGAGAAATAGCTGACTGCCTTGCATCCTCAATAGCAGAAAAGTCATCCACTGCACATTACACGCCAGAGTTTCAAAAAGTCAAAACCAGGGAGGAAAGACACTCCATTGATTTCAGGTCAGAAAACAATGAAGACTACAACAAACCGTTCTCGCTTGAGGAACTGAGGGAATCGCTAGACAAGTCACATGACACAGCGCCTGGAGAAGATGAAATCCATTACCAGTTCCTCAAGCACCTTCCCGAACCCTCATTGGCAGTCCTGCTAGGGGTCTATAACTGTGTGTGGCAAACAGGCGCTTTCCCAAACAGCTGGAGGAAAGCCACAGTTATACCGATACCTAAACCGGGAAGAGACGGCTCTGACCCAGCTAACTATCGACCAATAGCACTAACAAGCTGCATCTGCAAAACCATGGAAAGAATGATTAACAGTAGGCTGGTCTGGTACCTGGAGAGGAACAAAGTGATCTCTAACTACCAGTGCGGATTCGGCAAGGGCGGACAACAACTGACCACCTGGTAAGGCTGGAAGCTTGTATCAGAAATGCATTACTCAGAAGAGAACATCTAGTAGCTGTATTCTTCGATATAGAAAAGGGCCTATGACACAACCTGGAAACATGGCATTCTACGTGATCTGGAGCTTATGGGGGCTTAAGGGACATCTCCCCCGTTTTGTGGGGGAATTCCTGAAAGACCGAAAATTTCAGGTTCGAGTGGGCAACACCACTTCTGACCACTCATGACCAGGAAATGGGTGTACCCCAGGGCAGCATTCTGTCAGTCACCCTGTTCAACATAAAAATAAATAGCATCATAAATGCTCTGTCCCCTGGCATAGAGTGCTCTTTGTATGTTGATGACTTTGTCATTTTTACTTATGGGAAAAACATGAACACCCTAGAAAGAAAATTACAGTTATGTTTAAACAAAATTCAAAATTGGGCAAACGATAATGGTTTTAAATTTTCGGACTCCAAAACAGTTAGTATGCATTTTTGTAATTTAAGGGGACTCCACCCAGACCCTGAACTATTTATACACAAAAAGAAGATCCCTGTCGTGAAAACTACAAAATTTTTAGGCCTCACTCTAGATTCCAAATTTAATTTTCTCCCCCACATTAAGGAACTTAAGAGAAAATGCCAAAAGTCATTAAACATACTTAGAGTGCTCAGCCATACGGACTGGGGAGCTGACAGAGATACTTTGCTGCTGCTATATCGGAGTCTAATTCGATCCAAGCTAGACTACGGATCCATAATATATGGAGCAGCAAGGAAGTCGTACCTAAAAATACTGGAACCAATACAAAATGCTGCCCTGCGTCTCTGTCTCGGCGCGTTTCGTACATCACCTATCCCAAGCCTCCATGTGGAGGCTGGAGAACTCCCCATGGATATAAGAATGAAAAAGCTTGCAATGCAGTATATAGTCAAGCTAAAATCCAACCCTACGAACCCTGCTTTCGATTCCATATTTAACCCCACAGAGGTAGAATTATACAATCGAAGGCCTAACGTCATACAGCCGTTAGGCCTTCGAATGAGAGAACCCATCCAAAATTTAACCCCACCCATTAACCAAATCTCTAAAATAGAAAACCCTCAGAATCCTCCTTGGCTAATGAATAAACCCAAATTAAATTTATCCCTCCTTAATTTCAAAAAAGAAAATACAGACCCAAGCATACTACAAGTCCACTTTAGGGAACTGCAAGAGAGCTACGGAGATTGTGGCACCATCTACACAGACGGATCCAAAATGGATGGAAAGGTCGCGTGTGCCTGCTCCTTTCGGAACAAAACAATCTCCCGTAGACTCCCCGATGGCTGCTCCATCTTTACGGCCGAATTACATGCAATATCGCTTGCACTTATGGCCGTCAAAGCATCAGAAAGGAGGAAATTTATAATCTGCTCCGACTCCAAATCTGCATTGCAAGCTTTGGGGCGGATGAAGACTGACATTCCACTGGTACATAAGAGCCTGAAGCTGTTGGACCAAATAACAGCCGACCATACGGATGTCACCTTCATCTGGGGTCCCCTCCCATGTGGGCATTGAGGGAAACGAAGCCGCAGACAGAGAAGCAAAGAGAGCCCTAAATCATGCGGTATCAGGAACTCAAATTCCCTGCTCAGACCTGAGACAAAGTATTGCCACTGCCATCTACCAAGAGTGGCAGGATCGATGGGAGGCTGAGACTCACAATAAACTCAGGCAGATTGTGGCGGATGTCAGGTGGCGGTCCACATCTAAGGGTCTGACAAGGCGTGGTAGCACGACCATGTCTAGACTTAGGATTGGCCACACCTACATCACGCACTCTTTTGTGCTGAAGAAAGAAGAGCCCCCACTTTGTGAGTATTGTGACTCTCGCCTCACCGTGGAACATATCCTCATTGACTGCCCCAGATACCAGGATGTCAGGGGAAAATATTTTAGAGCCACTAATTTAAAAACACTATTCAATAATGTCGACCCTGGGAAGGTACTGGGCTTTATCCGGGAAGTGGGATTGGTCTACGAAGATCTGATTTCTAAACTCTGTACTTTTTACATTATATTTTTACCAAATTATTAAATTTTTACTACCTCTACTATTTTAATTGTAAATAGACCTTGATTTTAATTATTTGACGGTATAGAATTTGACCTTTGTTGTGTGGAGGGAGAGTGGCCCTTGAGGGACTGCAGGCACGACATGGCCTAAATTGTGCCGATGTGCCCAAAATCACAAAATCACAAATCATTTTTACCCCATTGAATCATTAGTATAAGTAAAACTTGGATTCTAATTGAGAGCAAATCAAAAGAAGAAAAGCATAAAAAAGCTTATGTTAAATGTAATTGTATCAATTCGTTTATTCAGTCGTATAAATATATATGACGTGTAAGGTATTACATAAAAAATCTGCGATTTGAAATATTTTTTACCAATTGTTTTTGTTTAGCTTTTAGCTTTCTAAGTGCGCTCTGATCTTTCCCCTTGTCTGGACCAGTTGCAGAATGGAGAGATAAGAAAAGGGTGTTTTGAGGATTGATTACATGATCATTTTTTAAAGCATAAAAAAATGTATACACAGGGTTCGTGTCTTCAAAGGGACTAATTCAAATTATACTACAACATCTGTCAAGTACGATTTCTTTCCCTTGTTCAAGATACCAAACAAAGTAATTAATTACAGATAGTGAATTAACTGATTGGTTATTTTTAGCGGCTACCTAAAGGCGAATAGATGCTATTAGTTTTGTGTGGTTTCTCTGTTCGTCCGTCACATCATTTGCCTAGGTCTAGTAATTATAAGATTAAACGTGTAAAGTCATACGAATTCTATTCTAGATCTAGATTCAATGTCAAGATTATATAGTTGTAGATCTAATCTAGATCTAGTCCTAGATCTAGACTTGGATCTATTTTCTAGATCTAGACTTAGATCTAGTTCTTGATCTAAATCTAGTTCTAGATTCAAGAGATCTAGTTTGTATGACAAATTAAAATGGAGATATTAATTTTTATTTTTCGAGGGGAATGTCTGGTCCAAGTACTCCAAGTCTATCAAATCATTTCTAGCTAGCTCACTACCTAAAGTTGGTCAATAATTTTTTTTCGTGTAGCCAATGTATCTAATTTTGTGAGCAGAATAAATCTTTTTTTAGTTTCTCTATATTGTTATTAATTTTGAATGTATGGATACATACATACAACGCCCTATCTTGGATCAAGTCGAAATTGTGCACAATTATAATTTTTGCTTGGCAACACAAGAATCTATTAAAGAAGGTAACCAATTCGTTCATTTACTTTTGGTAATTAATTATTTTGTTTGGTATCTCAAACAAGAAGAAATTGTACCAACTGATGTCGTGGAAAAAAGAAGAATTATTGAGAATTGGAAGCTAACAATAGACAAATATAAAACTTCTATTTTCATAAGCAATTCACTGCGTTTAGTGTATTGGCTTCGATGAGGCTTTGGAGACTTTATCCATTGAGTTCGAATTCAGGTCGTTCGACTATTTCTTTATACTAAATGTATTTAGTCCACCTGTCGTTGTGCTGGCCACATGACACTCTCGTTGAACGTAGGCCAGAGAATTAGATGGACCTTTACATCATCTTCCCCATAGGTCTTAAATGGCAACTTTACTTTTTTATTTTAAAGAAATAAGAATATATATGAGAAGAAAGGCTTACAATTGTAATGATTAAAAATTAATAATATTTAAGCTCATTCACCTTTAATATATGTAAACATCGATGTAAAATAACAGAAAACTTAAAGCCATTACAATGACTGCAGCTTTACTTTTACTTACCTTGGCTTAACAAGCTGAGAAACATTTTTAGAATTAAAAGTAGTAAAGTGTACATTGTTGTCATAAAAGATAGAATGCAACAGGTACTCTTAGAGAGAAAACTGCAGTGTGCATCTTTATAAAATATTAGCACTTTAAGTCCCTTCCTTCCAAACCTGCGCAAACTTGCTCAAATTAGGTACGTGATTCAGTTCAGCGAATAATTGATTCATTCTAGGTCAAGAACAATAGGATGAGACATACCCTACAAAATTAGTGAATCTTATTGAATTCAAGAATAATAGAATAGATAAAGATACCACGTTGAAAACAGCCAGGAAGTAACAAAACTGAGTATAAAATATGTAAGACTTGGTATCTACACACAGAGAAATAAGACTTAGTCATTTGCATTTCTTCCTTAGCATCCTAAGAACAATGTATTTATTTGCCTAAACATTAGAACTATTCATTTGATTACACACGTCTAATAGAAACAACGTTTTAATTAAGAAAGTAAAAAAAAAGATTAGTATGTGTTAATGATAGGTCAAGACCACATTCTTGTGAGCTTTCGACTCTTGGACGCTAACTGTAGAATTAGAGAGGAAGATCCTGTCAGGATATTGAGATGGTATACAAGGATCAAAGAGATATAAAGACAGGATCACAATGGCGATTAGACCTCACGATGACCTGCTAACTACTGTCCGAAAGATGCAAACTTAAACTATATGGCTATATCACAAGGTCATCAGAGCTCTAAAAAACTTTCCAGGGAACAGTACCAAGATAATGGAGAAGAGGTAGACAGAGAAAGCGTTGGAATGACAACATCAACGAATGGACCCTAAGCTTTCCGAGATATGAGACCCCCTTTTAGTCTTTCTTAAAAGTGATTGAAATTATCACTGAAACCAATTTTAGGGGGCCTTTAACACATCAGTAGAAGACAATGTATATAACCTGTATTGAAATGGACAATAGGATTGCTCACGTGACTCAATGACAATCATCTTGGGCCACACGAGACACGGTAAAAGGAACAGATTGCTAAAATCACTTTAAAACTTACAGATTTTAATTATGGACATATTAGGTGTAAGGAATCTAAAAAATACTTTGATATCTAAATTGAATAATACGAAGATTTAAAGCGACTCTTTAAAATACAAGTAAAAACAAGGGGCTATATATTTCTTTAGCTTCTTTTTAATGGCTTGTGTATTGTCACAGTCTCAGTTGACATTGCATGATTTAATGTTCACGTCATGGTAAGTGTTTAAAAGACACGTGGAATTCCTGATGTAGAAAACAGGCAGTAGAATGAATAAAGTTGACTTTGAGTTCAGTCGAGTGACATCCCCTGTACGAGGCAGTTATGTATTATCGTAGTAGTAGCGACTCTGTTAGTTGAGTTGTAATTTGAAGTAAGAAGTATCTTTGTAACAGTTGATGCCAGAGGTCTTTTTGAGACATGTATTTTTAGTAGTTATTCTGGATTATTCTGTACGCTGAGATGCGGACGTGATTTGTAAGCTACTCTGAAGACTTTAACGTATTAGATATTTTTGATTCCGCTTTTATGCGGATAGAATGTTCTTGACTTGTAGCACTAACAAGGAGTGCAGTATTATTATTGTTGTTGTCAAATAAACTTTATATTTGTCTGCTGAAACGGACTTAAGTCAATTTGTGGTATATATGTTTGTCACGTGTCAAGAGTACTTCAGGAAGCACGAATCCAGCATTCTACGCATTTGCGACACAGTAGTAGTGACCAGTCCCGCTATAGTCACACTATATCAACGCCACGTCTCTAAACATCACATTTACATGTATAGAGCAGCTTTCATGCTTATAGCATGCTCAGAGCGCTATGGTCCAAACTCATTTGTGGACCAGTGGGGGGAGGGGGAATCTGGGAGAAGGTTTTTGTGCTGTCCTTACGCACGTAGCAAACACGTCAGCTCTATTTGGGTTTTAAGCTCAAGCCTTCTTGCTAGGTAGCTATACGGTTTATACCTCTACCCCCCCCCACACCCACCCAATTGTATTAGCAAATGTCTTCTTTCTATAAAGATATCGATAAAGCCTGTAGGCTTCTGCGTTTTAGGTCTGCATGTGTGTAGTTACGCTGTCATACATATTTATACTATATTTTTTTACTAGGTAACGCATTCCTTTCATTGTTTAATTCACGTCTTATTCTAACGTGACGACTTGATCTCTACCATTACTATTTAATTATCTCATCAATGAATGCGTCTGAGGTCTCTGCATTTATTTTTATATCTAAATTAGACTACATTGCTCTTCATTAGCTCCATGCAGGCTGAATTAAATCACATGGTTATTTAGATTTCTCATGACGGTGGTAAATGTATTAAAGGGTTGCTAGTCTAGAAATTATATCATTGTAGTTTTCCTATGCAAGGGTATCATTTCTAAAACGATTCTGAATCCTATAAATAACACTATGCGATTATTAAACTGGATAAAGTTTTCGATTTTAATTGGCCTAGGTAAGTAAAGTTAAAATATGTTAAGGTTTAAGGTCTCACTGGTGTTACACTTGTTTGAAAAGAAGTCCTGATGTTTAATAATTAGAATACAAAAATTATATAAAATCGATTCATCTTGTACGAGACTGATGCCATTTATTTCTTCTAATACTTCACTTTTGCAAGGAGTCTTTCAAGTGAGCCCTGCACAATCAAATCCTTCTAAACATGTCCTTTAATAATTTCTACATAAGACGGCGTGAAAAATGTTCATTGACGTGTAATTATTCTTTCAATGCTTTACTGTATGACAGTAGGTAAGGAAATATTTTAATCCAGTTCGGTAACTCCCATAGAAACTGTGTTCAAATTGAAAACACGTATGCCTAATTTGATTTTAAGATGGTTTTATTGTTATAACTCTGGTGGTGATGCGGACAGAGGTTATAGTCTGTGAGTAGCTAGCTTTACAATTGGTCAAATTTGACGAGTGGAAACGGTCAACAGCGACGAGTGACATGGCCACGTTTTGGAAAAGACCTGTGTTGTGAACAGTCCTAAGGCCAGTCACGCCATATATAGTTATAGGCCATTTCGAATAGTCAAGCCAAGTTGTGTCCGCTTCTAGAAGGCCTTCATGGAGCTTTTATCAAGATGTCTTGGTTCAGTTTAGTGCGGTTCAGCGGTGCATTTCTGTACGGCGCATTACCACGTTTCGGTTCGGAGTAGAGTCAAGACACCAGTGAGTACGAGACGAAGTCAAGACCTACAATTAAGTCCGGTACAACAAACCCAGTGCAGTGTAAAGTCAGTTGAAACAGTTGAACCCAAGTCCTGGGTGAGCCAGAGAGGCCTGTAGAGTTTGCTACAACAGTACAAGAGTTGATACGCAGTACGTTTGTTTACGGTGAAACATTGGTACAGTCAGTAATGCTACGTTCTGTCAATTGTACAGGCTATGATTTGTTGAACATTAAAGTGTTACATTACTTTGGAGCCCTGAGTTATCAAGTTCTTTGAATTGGCAGTGCGGTGTAGTACAGTTTTCAGAGAGCCTGAATAGTGAGAGTCGTTGACAATATTTCGTAATATTGTAACGGTCAAACCAGAGTTTTCTCTGCGGTCAATTTGGTAGTTTTTTTAAACATATACAATAATTGTAATTGGATACTCGTTAGAGTTATTTTGAAATACCAGTCCAGTTTACATATATCTTTTTAAACCATTAGGAGTTTTCAACTAAAAGGAGGTATTAAAAAATTATAGAAAACGCGCTATACTTAAAAAAAACAACACATACACTAAGAAACTAACAAAATAATAATTAAAAAAAGGAATACGAAGGTTGAATTAAAACATTCATCGAATTTTGTATCATATCTTTGTCAATAATCAGCTTATACTTCAACGCAAATCCCTCTCTAAAAAACAATCTTAAAAAGTGTTTACACTCATTTAAAGAAATCACTGTACAGATTAATAGCTAAAATAAAAATACATAAAAGAAAATATTCTTTTAAAATAAAAACGTGTTTTTTAAATCTCGTAACTATTAGAAGTCAAATGATTGTTGAACTATTTATTGATCACGCCATCACAAGCCATGATAAATTTAGTTACCCCAAGATGTCGTATTGACAAGCGTTCCTATTCCTTCTTTTCGAATCTTTAACACCTTTACTGACCAATCCAGTGGGTCACTTTCTGGTGCACTACAGGGAAGTCCGATATTAACAGGATATTAAAACACTCATTAGCAACATGAATAATTCCATCATAAAGTAGAAAATAATTTTGGAGCGAAAGAGTTTTACAAAAATATTTATTATATACAATTTTGATTAAAAACAGAAGTGAAAATAAATTCAACAGTTTGTAATTAATACTAGTCTGTAAAAGGACTGACTGGTCGTTTCAATTGCGTTCTGGACTGTCGTCGCGTTTGTCTCAATGTTCCTGGGTTCGAGCACTGCCCGCCGCCATCCCTCGATGTCTTGAGAGTATATAATGTATTGATCTTCAATTGTTAGTAACATCCAAAGTACTTGAAACACTTTGTTATTTAGAGTTATCCTCTGGAGATGTATTACCCAGCTTTTATTTTCCACTTATATAAACAGTTCTCTGAGTCCACCCAGCTCTAATGGGTACCCGACGTTGTACCTCAGGAAAAGTAAAGGCAGTTGGTCGTTGTGCTGGCCACATGACACCCTCGTTAACCATGAGCCACAGAAACAAATGGCCTTTGCATCATCTGTCCTTTAATACCACAAGGTCTGAAGGGGGAATTTTACTTTGTCTATACCAACACTTCGAAATTATAGTCTCTGCTAAACAAAAATCTGATTTTATAATTGATATTAATTTCAATGAGGCTGGACAAGATTGTTGTCTATAATGAAGTTTAAAAAGAAAATTAAAAATAAGTTTCCATTATTTCACTGTTAAACTAGTGTATCATCCAAGTATCTTATGTAACCCGTAATTTATCTACACCTTTCACCAGTCTCTTCCGTAACCCAAATTTCAAGATTCCACAAAGCAGAGAACTCACTGCCAATCGGTCCAAATGTTGTATCCACAGTCAAGACGGAAAGTGTCATTGACTGTGCAATACATTGCATTTCTTTGAACTTGACTTGTTTCTTATTGAAGGAAGAACAAGGAGCGTGTGATGTAGGTAAGTGTCTCTTGTTTAAACATGTACCTCTATTTACATTTTATTATCAAGTATTTCTAACCACACTTTTGTATGGCTCTGAAACCTGGGTGCTCTAGAAGAGGAATCTAGTGCGCATCGAACGATTCCGCCTTTGGTGCCTTCGCTCGTATTAGGCACATACTGGCAAGACTACCCTAAAAAATAAACATTCTCTGCTAGAAGTTTTTGTGGACAGTACAGAATCGCTACTTACCAAACGACAGTTGCGCCCAAACGGGGAATAACTGCATGCAAAGTTGTTGGCGAGTCTAAAGGGCGCCGTCGTGAGAGAAGTCCCCTCCCAGGAAGCACTAAAATGATCAAATCTGGTACTATGTTGCCCTCACTGGCCTTGAGAAGACCAGCCGACATTAGATGGTCTTTGAAAGAGTCACCTAGAGAGCTCTTACTAGAGTCGCGAGACGCACGTTTGAAACACAAAGAAAAGCCCTTGCCAACAACAAAAAAAACAACTTCTGAAAACTACAACGACAATATCTGCATTAAGATTTAAATATGGCCAAATATGAAAGTTCCAACTTAGTTTACGTTATGGAGTGTGTGTGTGTGTGTGTGTGTGTGTGTTTATATGGTGATGGTTAGAAGAGGTTAGCATTGGCTGTTGAATGATGCAACATAGTTGGCATTGTCATCAGTTGGCTTTAGTTAGCGGAGACGATTCCAGAGGTTGTGTTATTGTAGTGAGATTTTGTAAAAAGATATTACTTAAGTCTACTACATTTATTTTAATTTTCACCAAATGATTTTGTCTCTATTTTAAAGCTCTATTTAGTTTTGTTCACCAAATGATTTTGTCTCTATTATAAAGCTCTATTTAGTTTTGTTCACAAAATGATTTTGTCTATATTATAAAGCTCTATTTAGTTTTGTTCACCAAATGATTTTGTCTATATTATAAAGCTCTATTTAGTTTGTTCACAAAATGATTTTGTCTCTATTATGAAGCTCTATTTAGTTTGTTCACAAAATGAATTTGTCTCTATTATAAAGCTCTATTTAGTTTTGTTCACCAAATGATTTTGTCTCTATTATGAAGCTCTATTTAGTTTTGTTCACCAAATGATTTTGTCTCTATTATAAAGCTCTATTTAGTTTTGTTCACCAAATGATTTTGTCTATATTATAAAGCTCTATTTAGTTTGTTCACAAAATGATTTTGTCTCTATTATGAAGCTCTATTTAGTTTGTTCACAAAATGAATTTGTCTCTATTATAAAGCTCTTTTTAGTTTTGTTCACCAAATGATTTTGTCTCTATTATAAAGCTCTATTTAATTTTGTTCACAAAATGATTTTGTCTATATTATAAAGCTCTATTTAGTTTGTTCACAAAATGATTTTGTCTCTATTATGAAGCTCTATTTAGTTTGTTCACAAAATGAATTTGTCTCTATTATAAAGCTCTTTTTAGTTTTGTTCACCAAATGATTTTGTCTCTATTATAAAGCTCTATTTAATTTTGTTCACAAAATGATTTTGTCTCTATTATAAAGCTCTATTTAATTTTGTTCACAAAATGAATTTGTCTCTTTTTTAAAGCTCTATTTAGTTTTGTTCACCAAATGATTTTGTCTCTATTATAAAGCTCTATTTAGTTTTGTTCACAAAATGATTTTGTCTCTATTATAAAGCTCTATTTAGTTTTGTTCACCAAATGATTTTGTCTCTATTATGAAGCTCTATTTAGTTTTGTTCACCAAATGATTTTGTCTCTATTATAAAGCTCTATTTAGTTTTGTTCACAAAATGATTTTGTCTCTATTATAAAGCTCTATTTAGTTTTGTTCACCAAATGATTTTGTCTCTATTATAAAGCTCTATTTAGTTTTGTTCACCAAATGATTTTATCTCTATTATAAAGCTCTATTTAGTTTTGTTCACCAAATGATTTTGTCTCTTTTATAAAGCTCTATTTAGTTTTGTTCACAAAATGATTTTGTCTCTATTATAAAGCTCTATTTAGTTTTGTTCACCAAATGATTTTGTCTCTATTATAAAGCTCTATTTAGTTTTGTTCACAAAATGATTTTGTCTCTATTATAAAGCTCTTTTTAGTTTTGTTCACCAAATGATTTTGTCTCTATTATAAAGCTCTATTTAGTTTTGTTCACCAAATGATTTTGTCTCTATTATGAAGCTCTATTTAGTTTTGTTCACCAAATGATTTTGTCTCTTTTATAAAGCTCTATTTAGTTTTGTTCACCAAATGATTTTGTCTCTATTATAAAGCTCTATTTAGTTTTGTTCACCAAATGATTTTGTCTCTTTTATAAAGCTCTATTTAGTTTTGTTCGCCAAATGATTTTGTGTATATTGTTATAAACCTGGTGGTGGCACAGATGGGGGTAGTGGCGTGTGTGTAGTCAGTTGACGCAAATCGCCCCAGGCCAGCGCTAGACGAGCGGTCAACCGTGACGAGATACGACGGTCAACCGAGACGAGTGTCAACATGAAGGTTCGAATAGGATCGTCGTCGTGAACAGAGCTCAGGAGCGTCACGAGGGATGTAGTCATATGACCACCCAGAATGGTAGAGCGACGTTCGGTCCGGTTCTAGAAGGCCAGCAGGGACCCTATAAAAAGAGCGAAGGTATCAGAGACCAGTCAGTCACAATTTCCCGATCTACAGTTCGTTACAACGGCTCAGTACAAGTGCGAGACGAGACAGAGAACCAGTGCAAGAGTTGATACGGCGGAGAGATATTTGTACAGTCTTGTGCTACCTGCTACCAATTGTACAGTGTTGGCTGTTATTTATTGACATTAAACTATTACGTTACTTTGGAGCCCTGAGTTGTCAAGTTCTTTAAGTTGGTGGTGTCGTTTGGTGCAATTTGCAGCGAGTCAGGATAGTGAGATTCGTAACAATATTATAAAGCTCTATTTAGTTTTGTTCACCAAATGATTTTGTGTATATTATAAAGCTCTATTTAGTTTTGTTCACCAAATGATTTTGTGTATATTATAAAGCTCTTTTTAGTTTTGTTCAAAAAAGGAAGTTATTCAAGTTATTAGATGGTTTTTTAGTTAAGATATATTACTCCTACAACGGTTTAGTTGTCTACCAGCAGTTTGGTGCTACAAGTCAACGACCAGTAACAACAGCTAGCGTGGTTATTTAAATACTCCTCCTGGCTTTTGTCTTCTCATCTGGCATATTTAAGTGAAGAAAAAAATATAATTGTCAATATTTTAATTCTCTTCAGCAAGATAGTTACGACTCAATGTGACACAAGGTACAAATGATGAATCAATAATTTGAAGTTCGTAATTTTTAATATTGAACCTTCTTATTTTCTAGGCCATATATCAGTGAGCAATGTCACGACCTACTCGACAAAAGAAATATATATTTCATGCAATACGAACGACGGCTTTCGACTTTATATAAAAGGCTCAGTCATCGCATGTGTGTGGCTGTCAAGTAGTGTCAGCAGTTATACAACAGCGAGAAGTAATTGCAATGGTAAATGATTTAAACATGTCTTCCAACTTAAATGCCTTCTACCTTCATCTTCACCTTTTCCATAGTCTGTCTGACTGTTGAGGCACCACTCAGGACCTCTCGGCCGTCGCAGTCCGTTCTATTCTATCTTAGGCCTTAACAAGAATCTCTTTTACTTAAAGTTTCGTACATTCTTTGATGTTGTCTTCACATCACATTTTTGTCTGCCTCTTCTTCTTTTCTCTGGTGCTGTTCCCTGCAGGAAGGTCCTTGCACGCAATAAGGACTTCATGATTGCCACCATTGATATAATTATTTTTTCAAAGATTTTCATAGTCAGGGATGTCAACTGGGATAAGCTCCCATTCTATAAATACTTTGAAATTAGATGAGTCTCAAATTGCCTCTGACAGTTAAGTCCAGGATAAAACTAGATGTTTAGGCTTAGATATTCAAACTACTTGTTTTTTAACGTGAAAGGGTGGGGGGGGGTAGGATGCCCGGAGTCTCTATAACACACAAAACTGGAGATAGGGGCAAATAGAGCTCGTTCGCATTAAAAGTCAATTTAACTATTCTATTTTAAACCATCGCTGTCTTAAGGCGCAAAGGCTTCAGGATTTAACCTAGAACAAATAAAAACCTACACCCTTCCTTCTAACAGCCGCCACTGACCTCTGGGTTAGTGCTAGTTCATCTCGTTCAACAGTAGGACCATACGCATTGAACATTTAATGAATCGTTTAACTAAGACTTAGGAATGTCACCTAAGTAGACAATTTTGGTGATACCAATAGTCTCGTAAGATAACATATCCACATATTTTTATAAAATATAATTATAGAACATCCCACTTCGAAAACAGACAATTAATCATGTGAAGTATGTTGCCATATTGCTCAGATAGCGCCATTTTTTTGACAAGTTATTATGATTATGATTTTACATTTCCACAAGATAAGACATAACGCAGAAGCAAATAATGAGCCAAGATCTTCCTCTAGCCCCCCCCCCCACTTGTTAGAGCTGAATATTGTTTAAGAGTTTGAAGAAACAAAGCAGAAAAAATAAAACAAAGGTTTGACAAATGGAGATGTCAATGTAAGCTACCAAGCATTAAACTGTTTTTATTTTAGAATTTCGTGTCTCATTGTTGTCAAATGTAACGTAACGGTTTCTAAAGGTATAGTTTCTAATAAACAGCTGATACTTCATTTTTTTTAAAATTTATCGTTAGCGTTTGTTTTTATTTTGCGTCATGGGCGTAGCCAGGATTTTTTGGGGGGGAGGGTGGGGGGGGGGGGTTTGGGGGGATATTTCCTCCCCCCCCTCGCTATATATATTTATATATTAATAAATAAATAAATATATATATGTATGTATGTGTGTGTATATGTATAATTAATCTTTATTACATTCTGACTCTTCATTCTTTCGGAAGAAGTTTATTATACCCTGGAAAAAGTTCTTCCTGGAGTTAGTGGAAAATTTATAGAATCCCCGCCCTTACCAGCAATGGGGTTTGGGGGAGCACTATTTTTGATATTGAAAGCCTAAAAAATGCATATTCTGAGGTATCTACAGTGCATTATTCTGCTATTAAAAGTTTAATTTCAAAAACTGTGCTATTTTTATCTTATCTTATATAAAACAGAGGTTACTTCAAAAAAAGAAGATGATTACGTCCTACTTAATTTGTAAAAATTTGTCCTAGCATATGTGATGTTTTTGTCTTTCTGAGTATTTTATTAAATTTTGTTTTTGTATTTGAAGATTATGGTTCAGTGTTTTATGTATAATTGCTACTTTACTTTAGAGAATTCTTTCATGAAGGCTTTCTAAATTTAGTGATTTTACTAAAAGTGTTACTCTAGTCAAATGTGAATATTCGTTTGTTATGAATCTCACTGCTCTATTTTGTGTCTGTTCCAGTTTGTAAAAGTTTTTTTGAGTTGAGGGGTCTTACTGACTTAGATCTTCCCGAGCCGTTCGGCTCATTGGGCGGCAAGCTGTTTTCACAAAAATCTGTCGCTGGCAATGTCTGAAGCCTTCTCCCACCTGCTGTGAGCACCTCTATGAAAGTGTGGCGTGAAGCTGTACTAGGATGTTCCTGTTTGCGATTTCCTCGTCTATGCCTCCATGTCATTACAACTCTTATTATGCGTAATTCTTTTTGTCGGAATACATGTCCCGCAAACCTCATGTGACGCTCTGTCACAACCTTACCAAGGGGTCGACTCCCAGTTCGGAATAGCATTTCCTTGATTAAAACCCGATCCCTATAACTGACTCGTAAAATCCGTCTTAGCCATCTTTGTTGAGCCACATTTAGTCTTTTTCAATTTTGGCAGATGACTATCCACTGCACTTTATTAATGGAGTCCAGCCACTGGCAGAAATTTTGTAACCTCTCTTAGCTACGCTCTTGGAATTAGGTGACTGTAGCTTGCTTTAGATTTTATATCGAAAAGGGAAGTTTTATCGGCAAAATCATCTGTTGTGGGGTTTTAAACTAAAAAATCTCTGGAGTTTTTTTTAACAAATTCAAAACCTCATTTAGCTACGCTCATAAAATTTGGTGAGTGTAGTTTGCTTTAGAATAATATTGAAAAAGGGGTTTTCAACCTCAAAACTCTCTGTAGGGGGATTTTAAACTCAAAAAATTCTGGAGTGGTTTTAGACTAAAAAAAGCCATCTGGAAAAGGGGGTTTAAACTCAAAACTCCCCTTTGGCTTTGCTAAGCTCAAAGAAATTTAGTGTGTAGTTTACACTTTTTTTTAAAATTGAGAGGTATTTTTTTAGCATCAAACCCCAATGAAGGGGGGTTTCAACTCAAAGCCCTCTTTGGCTACTTTCATAGGATTTTGATTGTGTAATTTGATTTTATTTTTTTTTTATAGAAGAGGTACTTTTTCGATTCAACTTTTAAACTTAAAACCCCTTTGTTTAGTTTCAAAGATTTTTTAGTGTGCAATTTGCTTTTTTTTTAATTGAAGAGGTATTTTTTTTAACTTCGAACCCCACTGAAAGGGGGGGGGGACGTTAAATTTAAAACTTCCTTTGGCTACAATCATAGAATTTGGAGTGTGTAATTTGCTTTTTTTATATTGAAGAGGTATTTTTAGCTTTAAACCCTGCTGAAGGGGGTTTAAACTAAAAACCCCTTGGGCTACGCTCACTGCATTTTCTGTGTGTAATTTGCTTTTTTATATTGAAGAGGGGAATTCATAGTAAATTTCGGAGGGGGTTTTAAAATCAAAATCTTCCTTAGCTATGTTTTTTTTAATTTTTATTTTTTATCTTTTTTATCTTTTGTTTGTTTTGTTTTATAGAAGAGAGGAGTTTAACTACAAACCCCCTGGTAGGAGTTTTAAACTCAAAACCCCTTGGCTGCGCTGGGGCAACTGATTGTTAAATATTAAAATCTCACCTAAAATAAACAAAATCAAAGCAAAAAATCAGTCACTTAAGTCCGTTTCCCCCCCCCCCCCCCCCCCCGTGGAGGGATTTATTTTCGGGGAGTGGGGGGTTTGAACCCCAAGAACCCTCCCTGGCTACGCTCATGTTTGGCATTATGTCTGTATTTCAACTTTTTTTTTAGCGGCCCCCGAAAACGGAAAAAGACGTTAATAATTTTGTGTGGAATGTCTGTCCGTCCATCCGTCCGTCCCTTTTAGATAGAAAGATAGTGAAAATCCGACATCATAATATTTTAAACCATTCAAAGTTTTGATGCAACTTTTTTCTTTTCTGAAAGCAAAAAAATCTAATTTTTTAAATGACTTATGCAAGCAGTTTTGTTTATAAAAATATACGACTTTTACAATTATTTACTATTAATATTAACAAACACTGGAGTCTCTTTAGTAGGAGAGCTGACTATTTATCATATTTTTAACACATGCAAATGGTTTTAGATTTGTTGTCAATTTTTTTTTACAGATGTATTGCTAAGTTTCGTAAGTTCTGTCATAATAACTACTAAATTTATAACAAAATGTTGTTGTTTTTTCAATAGAAAATATATAATTAGTATGCATATAAGTTAGACATAATTTAACTCTTTTTCTCCTAATTGACGATACCATCGTTGATTTGAGTTCTTTCAGTTAAATTAATGTTTGATTTTATAAACTTTACCTTGTTTTATAAATAAAAAGAGCATGCATTCCCCTTTAAATCTATACCAAAATAAAACATTTTCTAATAACAAACAGAAACGTTATTGAAGCGTAATCATAGCAGGGTTGTGAAATACTTCTGAGCAAAATAAAGAATCTCGTCGAGCGTGGGAAATAATTACGGAGAGAAAGAATTAAAACAACAATTAATAAATGTTTTATTATATTATCACGTGAACTGCAGTATGCTACATTTGTCGTTCAACACTTAACGAAAGTAACATTTTCTAATTTTAAAGGGCATATTTTTTTCTTGAGGATTTAAATAAGAGACAGACTCTTTACAAAACAATTTGATCAACTATATATTCATTATAAGACATCAGTTAGACGAGGCTCATATCTAACTTCACATTCACTTTCCCCTATCCTTTGGTCTGCTGGACCACTGGGGCACCCCATAAGATCTGTCAACCTTCTTTCTCCATTCTGCTCTTTCCTTTTTCTTTGATATAATTTCATTCTGATGTTCTTTCTGGAAATATTGAAACCTGCCTTTTTACCTGCCTGGGTGGACCACCTCGTGGGCTGATTTTGAGTTTGTGTTTCTACACAAACTATGTTTGTAACCTTATTTTTTTCGATTTTTTTCTGTTGTTTAGCCATGTCAACTCATCTCTACACCATCAAAACTTTGGAAAAGTTGCAGATACTGCAAGAGAACTACGTCAGCAATGGAAACATTTGGATTGGTCTGAATGACATAGTAGAGGAGGGCGTTTACAGATGGGAGGACGATGATAGTATCTGTGATGATAACTGCAAGGCAATGATATATACACAAAGTAAGAAATAGTGGCCAATTAATAAAGGTGCTAAAATGACTGGAAAATTGGGATTATTGTGTATACTTGCAAATTGTATAATTTTAAAAAGTTTACATTTCTGAAAAGTAGAAAAAAGAGCTAGAAATTTAAGATAAAAATAACGAAAAGACACAGAGAAAAATTTACAAAAATTAAGAAAGAGTCCGAAAAAGACTTACCAATAGAGATAGAAGAAAGAAAGACAGTAAAAGGGCAAAAACTATATAAAGAGAGAAAAAGGTAGCGAATACAAGCAGCTTACTGAAGTTTAAAAAGTCTAACAACTACATTTTTAAGGCTTTGTCAACTAAAGTATTTTCAGTGTCTTGAGCTATCCACCAGGATATCGATTACAGCCACTCGCTTTGCCACTCAAGAAACTCGACAAAGAAATAAACTTTATTGATTTTTTAAAAAGATTAATTAAAGATGAGGGGATGATGGCTGAGTGGTAAAGTGCTTGAATCCAAGGGATCTCGAGATCAGTTCCCGGTGATGACTGGGATTTCGTATTCGGGAATTTCATGGCCCTTCAGAGTCCACCCAAATTTATTGGGCTCCTGACATTAGTTGGACTAAAGAAAATGCCGCTGGCCACATGACAATCTCGTTTACCTTAACAGTAGACCAAATGCAGGAGTTGACATTTACATGACCTCTAATTCTCTGACCCATCGATCGCAAGAATCATTTGTTAAATAAAATTAGGTAAATATGGTACCCCTTTCTAAAAAAAAGGGCCGCAACAGTACTTTGCTATCGGACTCTGTACTGGGTAATGGACCTCATTCACCAATCTTAAACAATTAACATTAAGCCTCTTCTATAAAAATTACGATCTTATTTTAATACACAATGGATATCACGTGACAGTTTTTTTTCCGTTGTTTTATAAATGTTGTTTGTGAACGATTGGTGAATGATGTCCATTCCCCTCAGCTGGGTCTCTGTCCATCTTGTCCACTATGCTTCTTAGTCTACTTATCTTCTCCATGTTTGCTTTCGTCGTCGGGCCTTTCTCTTCCCCTGAGGGCTCCAGTCCTGTTTTGCAATGCTTTCTCAAACCAGCTTCTATTGTAATGTTTTAAAATTTCTTGGCTTTTTCAGTATTTTGCTGCTTTTTCACACAGACAGTAGTTATAAATTTTGTGTGGCCATCAATTATGTGAGGCTGTCGCGACCCAATGCTCCTCTGAGAGTCAGAAGGATTATAAAGTCATGGGTACCTTACTTACTTTAATAATAGTAATAAACTTTATTATCCATAAGGAAATTTGTCCTACAATTTGTGCATTACACCAAAACAAAAATATAACTTTAGAAAACCAAAATGTACATTCTTACCAGACTCACTCATAATTTACATACAAAAAGTTTATATCAGATGGATTCTATTTAAGGATTTGATTGCCAGGGGGAACAAAAGAGTTTTTGTATCAGTTTGTCCTTGCAATCGGTGTCTTGTATCTTTTTTGCGATGATTAAAGTGTCTTTTTTATTTCTAGATTCTTTTTTCTCTTTTATAATGTAAGTTTGTCTCAGCTGCTCAATTGGGGTTTGTTTTTTCCCAAAGACTTTCCACGCAGCAATTAGGATTCTGTGAAGCTGATTTTTATTTTTAATGTTCAGATTGCCATACTTCCTACATAAACGATTATTTTTCATTTCATTCGTGTATCGTTTCAGATGAACCAAATAACTATGGGAACAGTGAGGACTGCAATGTGTTTAATTGTAATGCAGCAATGGTGACTGACTTCCCTTGTAATGAAATTGGCTTTTACCTTTGTGAAAAACCTTTTTATAACGTCCCTTGAAAACTATTGTTACATTTGTAGCTCTCTCAATATACATTATGTTATGATGGAAATACATTCATTTCTTGGATAGGGGGTAGTATGAAGGAGAGGTTTAAGACTGGTAATTAAAATCTGTGTTTAATTGAATGGCTTAAATTGAAACCAGAAAAACATGAATTAATTAGCAAAACTGTAATTTTAGTAATCAGTGGATTAGTTCATATCTAGCCTCTATACTGGCTCGTAAGTAATTAGCTTCAAGTTCTTCAAGTGAAATTGTTGTGCATGATTTGACAATCTGGTACAAAATTTGATAACGTTATTTCTTCCACGCTCAATCGCGGATAAAGTTGAAACCATATATATAAGGATTTAAGCCGCCTTTATTGTGTATTTTGTCTGTCATTTTGTCTGTCCGTCGCGTTAATATCGAAAAAAAAAAAAGGTAAACGCTATTGAAAATCTGATTAACCTTTAATTTCCCTTCCAAAACATCGCAATAGTTTTAAGTCTGAACGCAATAGATTTAAGTATATACAATAGATTGTTCCGGATGATTATATATAGTAAGATATAAAGAGAACTTAGATAAATCTAATACCGTAAATTAAATTGTTGGGATGGTCTCGTATGAAAAGTAGATGTACCACACAACCTTTCTGAGAGATTTTCATACCATACTTTGCTGTTTGGAAGTATTTTTTCTTAACCATCGGAACATGATATAAATAATAAGATTTTAAGACAGAAGTGCGATTTTACATAAATAGAGTTTAAATGTTTTTCATAACAATCGGGAACAACGATTTTCGTAAATCAGAAGAATATTATTTCTTTTATTAATAGAAGAGGGATTTCAAGAGGGATTTCAATCAGTTATTGGCGTTCGTAGATTTTTCATATAAAATTCGGATTTTTACGAAGATTTGTAATACATTTAAAGTAATGTAGGTCGATTTGTATTTCAAAACAAAATTTGGAACATTCTTAACTGATACAAAAAAACTTTCTGAAAGAAATTAAATGTAAAATACATCTAAAAAGTGATTTTCAATGTTCTTTTCTAGTAAATTTCTTTTTTATAAAAAAATTCATAAACAACCTATTGACGATATTTTTGAAAAAAAGAAAGTCATTTGACATAAATTTTGTTTTAAGAGGAAAATACGGAACAATTTGATATCAATAACTAAAATATAGTGACGTATTGTCTAAGAATGGAAGTGCAATCTATATATATATATATAAATCAAGCCAATTATGCGACTTCAAATAATCATTTTACATAATTTATTTTTTTAGAAAACAATATTTAGAACAACTTAACAGTTAATGAAATATAAGTCAGTCTAGAGATTTGACATTTGATTGGTCCTGTGTTTTTGAAACGTTTAAGTATGGAAATTAAATCTAATATAAGTCGGAACAGCAGAACAACATTCGTTGGCATTGATTTGTTTTTCACAATAAACATCCGGGACAATCTATTATAGATACGTAAATCTATTGCAATGTTTTGAAAGAAACATTTAAGATTAAATCAGATTTTCAATAGCATTTAGTGATTTTTATATAATGTGTCGGACGGACCGACCAACAGACAAAACGCTCAAAAATAAGCTGCTTTTGCCCTCATGTCACTAAACAAACAATAAATAAAATTTGATTATTTAAATATTTTGAGGAAACTAGTTTAGTACCATACTATGTCGCGGCCGTTACTGCACGAAACTCGCTACATAAAAAGTCCATTTTAAAAATATTGGCGTGATATTTACATACAAAGTGCATTCTTAGCTTTTATAAACAATAATTAATGTGTTTTTTTTTTAATTTAAACTAGTTGAACAGAAAAGACACCTTTAACTAATATTTATATTTGTTCTGAATATTTCTTGTACATTTTATAAATATTTAAAAATAAATAAATTATGTTTTATATCGCGCTACTTTCATGCTTATAGTATGCTCAGAGCGCTATAGGCCAATCTCATTTGTGGACCAGTGGGAGGGAGGGGGTGTCTGGGAGAAGGTTTTCCGTGCTGCCTTTAGGCACTCAGTAAACACAACTCTGCTCGAGTCGGGTGTCGAACCTCGAGCCCCTTTCATAGGTAACCAAGCCAAGCCAAGTTCAAGCTTACTTGGCCTCTCGATCACGGTTCCCACTATATTTAACTTAGTGATACTAAAAATACAAAAAAATTGTCTTTCTTTGTTAATATATTGTACTATTATCTACCTTACATTTATGTATCGTTTAGTTTGCATAAGTCATGTAATTAAATTTGTAACAGATCTAAACCAACAATAATAAATCTGTTACGAATTGTCTATGTTAGCACTATTTCATGCTTTTAGCTTTCTCAACACGCTATGATCCTATCACTGGGGTCTGGACCAGTTGGAATAAAGGGGAGGGGAGTTAAAGGGAAGAAAGAAAAGAAAATCTGGGTGGATTTGAACTTTAAAAAAAAGGGTGCGCAACGAAAACTTGTGGTCCAAGCCTCCTCTGGCCGAAGTGCTAACCATTCTGATAGTGAGTTTCTTAGGACTAGCGAAAATTGTCTAGTATGTTTTGTTTGTTTTAATCTAGAGCGGCGACCTATATTAGGTTTGAGTTTATTCTTTCCCTTGTTCGAGATATCAAATAAAATAATTTATTACCAATAGTTAATTAACTTATTAGTTAATTTTTAATTGAGACTTGTGTTGTCAGGTAAAAGAAATAATTGTGCAAAATTTCAGCTTGATTCGAGTTTGGATGGCGAAGAAATGACGTGTACAAACTTTTACCAGACAGACAAAGTGAGTTGATAGAAGCTTTGTAAAAAAAACAAAAACTATTGCTATTATACTCCTATTCAAAGCTGCGAGTATTGTGTACACTGCATCAGGTGCTATGTTCAAATAGATTGGTTCCAAGAAATATAGACAAAATAAATGTTAATTCTAAGTCAAAGGACTTGTGCATATTTTGAATGTATATAAGTAAAACAATTCTCTCTCTCGGGATTGTCATGACAAGAGACTCTATAGTTTTGTACGTTATTTCTCCCACTTTCTAGTCTCAAATCAAGTTGAACACAAAATTATTGTCGATGTTGACACAGGAAGGAATCGAAACATGTTTCTATTTGTCAATCTATTAGTCGCAATTTATTTATTTTCTTTTTTATAGAAAGTGTACTAGCTAACGGCCTGGTCATATAGGTCTTTTGCTAACAATTTTAAACTAACAATAGACAATTAACAATTTAATTTGTATAAGTACTTGAATAGCTTTGTTGCAAAACACTTAGACGTCGAAACGTTTTAAACATTTCTTTTGAAAGAGTAGGCGATACCCCCTACCTTCCCCGCTCACCTGGTCCACAAAGAGGATTTGAACAACAGCAGACTGAGCATGCTACTACAAGCACATCTTTCCAATAAAAGAAACAATTAATTTTTTTTTTTTCAATCGCACATATAGGTTGTTGTTTTTTTGTCTACATGATTGATTCAGAATACTTTATACTATTTTGCTTAAAAAGAATGAGGTTTCTTTCTCTCCCCATCAACGCTTCTAGCTTTGATTTGACTTGGACCTACAGCGCAGATAAACGTTGCAATTGTCAATATTTTTTTCGTGTGTTTTTCTCTAGTGCATGTTTATAATTGAATAAAACTTTAATTTGAATATTTTTCCTTTGCTAAACATCCGAAATTTCATAATTTTAAATGTGTTTTTTTTTTTAGTGGATGTTTTAAAAGGCTCTATTTTCTTTAGATTTGATGTGTTGGCTTATTGTACTACTGTGTGATATTGAGATCAAGACAATTACTTTATGTGTTTTTAAATGTTTTATGTATAAAGTTTTCTGAAAATATGAACAAACAACGCAATAAAGCTTTTATTAATTAGGATCATTATATATTTTACATAATAATACTAACTAGATCTGGTACTGAGCTATACAGCTGTTGACTTGTCCATTGTTAATTTTCAATGCTTCAATGGCAGTCACACGAATAAATAGCTTATTATTCCAATTCAATGTGTTATTTACATATTGTTTTGTGACAATATGGATAAACATGATAATGCACTTTTTCCTACATCTAGTTTAGATCTTGATCCTGGAAGCTTTTCCGCAGAAGGTGTTGATTTGTAATCTTATTCTCGGAAGTAGCATAGCGTCTCAGCTGTGATATTGATAACCAAGAGAATGTCGGATTGTTGATGGAGTCCTCTATATCGAAGTATCTGAAAATGTTGTTGATAATGTCTAGAACTGAGACGGTTGGATCAAATTAGTAAATCAAATCAAAATTTCTTTTCAAATTTCGCAATCTCGTGGCCCGTAAGTAATACCAATAATAATACGTATGATTGTATAATCGGGTAAAGAAGAAAAAAAATGTGATATTTAAAAAGCAGCCCCCGAAAGAATAAAAGCATCAAATAGTGTTATGTCGTTCACGGCATCCAGCTATTGGTCTAAACTGCCCACAGCTTTTGACGTTGCTGTCGGAATATTTTATATAACTTTGCTTGTTAGGGGTTACTTGATAATTACAATTAAGAATAATTATTACTAAATATACTTAAACTCAAACTATAGATATCCCTGAATAACAATAATACTTTAATATTCAATATGCACACAATGACATCAACTCTCAGTAAATATTAATACACAAACACCAGTCCAGGAAGTAACAGTCCAACCTTCCTGGACCGGGAAGAAGACCTCACTGACTAACACACTCTCTCGCACATTCAAGGGAGACTAAACCATGCAGACTATTCACATTTATAACCTGGGCCTGGGAGTACATAAACAAAGGGATGTAACATTCATATTAAACTATCAACACAGTAACATATTTCACTCTCACCATACCTCCCCCTGATATTTGTTTATCCGTGTTGGGGACTTCTATATCGACTTTTTTCGTTCTGCTTATTCCTTCATCACGATTCTATCTCAAAAACTACAAAACGCTACGAAACTTTCTTCTGAATGAATGATTAGCTTTCAAAGTATGAATAAAAAGTTTTTTTTTTTTATTTTGAAATGCGAAACTTTTGATTTGAAATTAGAAATTTAAAAAAAAATTTTAATACAAAATACAAAATATAAATAATAACAGAACTAGATCAAACAACCTGTATGTACACAGAATTAGATCAAACAACCTGTATGTACACAGAACTAGATCAAACAACCTGTATGTACACAGAACTAGATCAAACAACCTGTATGTACATAAAAAAAAAAAGAAAATAGCTTTACCTATAAAAATATGTCGTACTCTTTGTTTTCATGAACACGACTAGATCTTTTCGATTTAAATCTGTCGTTGTCAATTAAAATAGGTTTATTATTTAAGATCTGTGATCAACTCATAACGATGTGTATTCCACAATCTAAGTATGTGTCTAGGCCATGTACTAATGGATTAGTTTTGAAACTTGATTATGGCGAACTAGAAAGCAGATTTTAACAATATTTAACAATATTTCTGTTACAAAATATCTATTATCCTATACAAAGACCGCATCACAAACAAAGAGATTAGAAACAGGATTACTACAGCGATTAGCCATCACGATGACATGGTAACTACAGTCAAAAAAACACAAATTAAAACTCTTTGGCCATATCACAAGATCCACTCGGCTCGCAAAGACCTTCCTTCAGCGAACAGTACCAGGAAGAAGAAGGGGCAGACAGAGAAAGCGATGGCAATACAACAGAAAAAAAAGGAATGAATGGGCCTGTCATTGAAAGAGACTAATAATCTTATATAATACAAACGTTACTTAAAAAAACAACAGAAGATGATTACACACCACGCGTCATGCAAGTCAGAATACAGTGCGTAATGTAGAAAAACGGTGAACAGATCTCGTGTAGTGCCCCAACAGTTCAAAAGACTTTGGGAATAAGGACATGTGAATGTAAAGAAACTATGTAATCATGTGTTCGAGCTACTTACATACGCCTATGCACTTATAGACTTTGTTCGAGTCTCAAGAGATCTTTTTCTAAAGTCTATAACTCTGACGAATTTCAAGCAATGAAATGCTGAAAAATATTATCGCATTAGGTTGGTATGTCTAATTCTATATAGAACATTTAAAAAAACGACTTGATAGAAAATTCAATAGACTTTTCCTTCAAATACAAACTAGTAAAAGTTATTTTTAAACAAGAATCTGAAAACAAAAGTCATTACAACATTGTATTTCTGTAGAGCATCACATATTTATATTTCTTTTTGTTTTTTTACTTGTTTTTTCTTTGTTTTCTCGTGACGTGTTTTGATGAGGTTTCTGAAAGGACAATCAGGAGAAAGAAAACAAAATGACAAAAACTGTTTCAATGTCAAGGTCAAACATATTCTGGAATCGTCTCTTCGCTAATCTAAATGTAATAGCGTTTGAGCTTTCTCAGATAGAAGTGAATACGATGTCGCTTAACCACTTCAGGTTTTGATTTTACGATATTCTGAGCCTAGGTCATCTTGACTTTTGAAATTCCATCCTTTGGAATCATGAAACCAAAGAGCGAGTGAGAAGAACGCGAGAGACACAAAGACAATAAAGTCCATTGATTGAGTTGAAAGAAACATTTCCTCTTAGCCTTATCAAAATGGTTTATCAGTGTCTAAAAATGTAATTTACAAGTAATTACAAGCTTACATCAACTCAATCTGTCTGTCTGGTAAAAAGTTCGTACATGTTATTTCTCCGACATCCAATCTCAAATCAAGTTAACATTTTGCACATTTATTTTTACCTGAAAAGACAAGAATCAATTAAAGAAAATATTAGTTAATTAAACTATTAGTAATTCATTATTTTGTTATGTATCTCGAACAAGGCAAAGAAAGTGTACTTGATTGAAGAAAGGGGTACAAGCTCAATGGGTCCCTTTTTAGGTCGCTGCTTGAAAGTAACTTTGGAATAAACAATACGTAGCTATACATTCTTCTATAATCATTTGCTATGCAATAGCAGAGTGGTTCAAGTGACGGCTTGACGATGCTTGAGCCATGAGCTCGAATTCCTATCGTTTACGCTAAAATTATGTTGCTAGGTAAAGAGACCTATTCCACCATACTCCCAGTCTGACACGGCTGTCTATTTTTCTGAATAGTGACGCATCGTTGGACACTGTGCTGGCATTGTATGTAGACTGGTCAACAACATTAAGAATATGTCCATTGTCATTGATTGGTGGATCTGGATTACTTCCCGTTGGGGTCTTCTGAAGCATGACATCTGTTGTTTTTTTTTAGGTTGATGAACAGATCAGAAGAGGCAGCATCCTTAGCAAAAACATGGTCGGCAGGCTGAAGCTCCTATTCGGTGTGTGCAAGAAGGGCGCAATCGTCCGCATATAGCAGCACAGTGGCAATTATCTCTTTAACTTTTGGTCGGGACAGCAGGCGCCGTATGTTAAATATGATGCCGTCGGTCAATATCGGTGTGGACAACGGTAAGTCTGCACGAAAGCGGGAAAAATATTTAGGTCGCAACTGAGTTTGCTGTAGTCAAGTCAAACTCTGCACTCATTATTGATCTTCAGAATAGAAGACGTTGCCATTATTATTATGGTAAAATTAAACCAGATATCACTCTCTTTTTCTCCCTCCCCCCACTTCCAAGATTTTCTTAACTGGTCCAGACAAGTGATAGGATTATGGCGTATTCACAAAGCTTAAAGGTAGTAATAGCGCTAAACAATTGGTAAAAATATTTCTAATCGCACAGATTAATTGTTGTAGTCTAGATCTATTAAAAATTTAATAACATGACTGATCCAAACGAATTGATAGAATAACACTTTAAATAAGCATTGTTTTTGTTTTTTAGCAGCCCCCTAAAGGGGAAAAGACGCTATTAGTTTTGCGTGGCCTGTCCGTCCGTCTGTCCGTCCGTCCCGTTTAGATCTCAGAAACTAGAAGAGAAAATGAAAATCGAAAATCATGATATTTAGATTATTTAAATTTCTGATGCAACGGCTACTTTTTTCTTTTCCAAAAGTGAACCATCTAAATTTTAAAAAAAATACCACTTTTACAGCTATTCACTATTAATAGTAACAAACACGGGAGGCTCTTTAGTAGGGAAGATGACTATTAACCTTATTTATAACACATATTTGCAAACGGTTTTTAACTTTTTGTCAAAATAAATATTTTTTTTTACATTTGTATTGCCAAGTTATATAAGTTCTGTCATACTTACTATTACATTTACACACACACAAAAAATTAATTATTTGTTAAAAAGAAAAAATCTATTTAATATGCATATTAGTTGTACAGAATGTAAACAATAATTAATAAGTATTTTTTCATATTATCGCGTGGGCTGCAGCGCTACCATACGGAACCGAAAGACTCAACCAAAGGGAATTTTATTTTTATTGAGTATTTGAATTAGTGATTGACCCTTTTACAAAACAATTATATCAATTAGATATTTATTATAAGACATCAGTTAGGCCAGGCTCACATCTAACTTAACATTCACTTTCACCTATCCTTTGGTCTGCTGGACCACACAAGATCTGTCAACCCTTTTTCTCCATTTTTTCTCTGTCATTTGTCCTTGATAGAATTTCATTCTAATGTCCTTTCTGAAAATATTGAAACCTGCCTTTTTGCCTGCCTTGGTGGACCGCTTTGGGGGCCGATTTTGAATTTGTGTTTCCACACAAATTGTCAAATTGTCCTTGTAACCTTTTTTAATGAATTTTTACAGTTTTTCTTGTTTTTAACTATGTACTCACTTAACGTAAAGTCTCTGCCTTGAAATAATGGTATGTGAACGAATCTAACACCGTATTCTATTTTTTTTTAGTCGAATCAAACTTTACCTATTCCTTTAGTTTGTTGGACCGTTGGGACACAATGGAAGATTTGGCGAGTTTTCTCCATTCCTGTCTTTTTCGTTAGTTAGAACCTCTTTCAATTGCAGGCACGTCCATTCTTAGATGTTGTATTACCATCGCTTTCTGTCTGTCTCTTCTTCTTTTTCCTGGTACTGTTCCGTGATTGAAGGTATTTGAAGCTTCAAAGACTTCATAGATTTTTAGCGTGCGTTTTTTTTTTACGATAGTTAGCAGGTCATCATGAGGTCCAATCGCTAGAGTAGCCCGGCCTCTAATCTCTTGGTTTGTGATGCTATCTTTAAATGTGATACCTAGGATCCTTCTGTAGCATCACAATTCAATTGCTAGGATCCTCCTCTCTAGCTCTGCAGTCAGCGTCCAAGACTTGCAAGCATATAAAAATGTGGCCAGGGAGCGCATCAGTTTGATTTTGAAATAACCGTATGCCTTATTAATCAGTTCTGAGATCTGTAAATAAAGATTTGTTTAACCAAATCTGTCTTAAGTTAAAAGTCATTGCCAGGTAAGAATGTCACAGTTAATAAAAGTCAGAGATTAACTGTGTAATGAATCATGATTCACTGAATGTCATGACGATAAAACAGAATCATTAAATATGATTTAGGTTTTACCTTTTACACCTAATATGCCAATCCCATTTCGTTAGAATGGTCCCGAGTTTGTAGTAAGTCTAAACTAGAACTGAAATGTTTAAAGTAATCACTTAGTGAAATTAAATATTCGCCGATTATTTCACCTAATTTTATTAAACATTATTCGTATATAAATAAAAATATTTTATTTTTATACTTACTACAATATCACATTATATTCAAAGTTTCCAGAGACTATAGTGTTTTTTTTATTTTTTTCCTTTTTTTAAAGATCTAAATTTATTTTTTCTGGCGTCTAAAATTTCCACACAAAAAATGTCCATAAAATGTTTATTGGAAGCAATAAAAATAAAAAAGCTTGACGAAGAATGAATTTGTAGAATAAGAAGACGAATCTCACCCATATTCATTAATGTGATTCCGTTCTCCAAATCCCACTGTGTGTGAAATGCAATGTTCTGTAAGATGGTCTCGGCTAATGTCGTAGCCGCGAAGAAGAGACACGTCAGCATGAGAGTTCGCGTTGTTCTGGGAGACCAGGTAACAGTGTTCTTTGACGTGATCAATTCTTTCCTCTTCCTTAGAGTTGTATGGACCTTGAAGCCCAGAGCAATGTTCCCTGACACTACCAGGAAGAAAGGGAGCGTATCCGAAAAGAAATGATTCACGTACACATCAAATACGTTGATAAAGACAATATTATCGTTCATTACATTGGTGGCAACAACATGAACAAATGTGATGTTTTCCATTATAGAAAAGGTACTCACATTTTGTAACGATGGAAGAAAAAGCGTCCATGGTAACCATAAAAGATAGACGCATACAACCGAAATGATAGTTCTCTTTCTTGTTACTATATTTGAAAATGCCATAGGTCTAAATACAGCTATGAGCCTCTCCAACGTAATGAGAACTGGAAACGAGGTGCTACTGAACTCACCCCAAAGGTGGATATATTCAGTTATAATAAAGGAATAGCTAAGAAAATAGCTTATGGTTTCACTGTATTGGTAAGCACAAAGTCCTGATAATAACTTGTTGGGTCCGTAAAATATTAAGATGGATCCGTAATTTAAAGCCCGGAAAAGACACAGTGTGTCAGCAATGACCATGCTGAACAAAAGAATGTTGGACTGTTTGTGGAGCCCGCTACGTCTAAGTATCTGCAGACTAAACATGTTGGCGACAATTCCTAGAATGGACATCCCGGGTCTTACGTAGCACATCAAAAGGAGATTCTGTTGGAATTCTTGAAAACTCTTTGTCCGCATGAAACAGAGGTAATAATAGTGAACAGAAGTAGGTGATGAATACTGGGTTGAAACTTCAGCGTCATCTGTAGTGTTGCTGATTGGCATCGTTAGACTGTTTACAAATTTCACAGGATTAAAATCTTCAGCTTACAACTTGATCAAAATATATAAGAAAGATCTGTATATAAGAAAGATTAAGTAAAAAAAATTAAACTTGATTTTTAGCGGTCCCCGAAAGGGGAAAAGATTCTATTAGTTTTCTGTGAAATGTCTGGCCTTCTGTCCTTCCGTCTGTCCCGTTTAGAACTCGTAAACTAGAAAAGATAGTGAAAATCCGACATCATAATATTTTAGTCCATTCAAAGTTCTGATGCAACGGCTACTTTTTTCTTTTCTAAAAGGGAAAAATCTAATTTTTTAAATCACTTATGCAAGCAGTTTTTTTCATAAAAATACACCCTTTTTACAACTGTTCACTATTGTCAGTAACAAACACGAGAGCCTCTTTAATGGGGGAAACAGCTATTTAGAATTTTTTTAAACACATGTATGAAAATGGTTTCAGACGTTTTGTTAAAAAATTATTTTTTTTTAAGTTGTATTGCTACGTTGTGTAAGTTATGTCCTACTAACTACTACATTTACTCAAAGATAATGTCTACTTTTTTATGAGAACAAAATCTATTTAGTATGCATATAAGTTGGACATAAATTAAAACAACAACAAATAAGTAGGTTTTCATATTATCGCATGAACTCTACGGTTGCTCACAACAAACATACGAGCAACGACCTAAAGGAAGTTTTTTTTTTTTTTTCGTTTTTTGTTTGTTTTTGTTTTTTTTAGGATTTGAATAAGAAATTGACCCTTGACAAACTAATTAATAAGACATCAGTCAGGCCAGGTTAGCACTTAGCTTCACATTCACATTCACCTATCCTTTTGTCTGCTGGGGCACCACACAAGATTTGTCAACCTTCTTTCTCCATTCCTCTCTGCCATTTCTCTTTGATAGAATTTAATTCTGATGTTCTTTCTGAAAATATTGATACCTGTCTTTTTACTTGCCTGTTTAGACTACTTCGGGGGCCTATTTTGAGTTTGTGTTTTCACACAAACTGTCTTTGTCACCTTGTTAAAGTTATGTTCTATAATAGGTATCTCTTTTTAAAAACTATTTTTCTTACACTTATAATATTATTATTAGCTATCCAAGCCAGTTGGGCTACTGTGGTTTTCAGCACGGAGGTTTTTACCGTTTTGACGGTACGCGACACTTTGGCGCAGACGTTGAGGCGAAGCCACTGTATCTAGGGTTCTTTTGGCGCCGGTCATTTTGGCGATTAACTCTTTTTAAGCCCTTGAAGTTCAGTCGCTAATTTAAAAAAATTGACAAAACTTTTTATCATAAGCATATTTTTGTCACTATGTTGTAATGTACTCATATATATAGTATACATTGTCCCTTCTTCCAAACAAAAAATGTGTATCCATTACTTACCGACATTATGTAGGACTATCTCTATACTGTGTGTCTTCTTCTGCGGGTAAGAGTATCTGTGTTGCTCTCTTGTTAAAAGAATTCTGTTTAGAAATGTGGGGTGGCAGTTACAACCTGAATACTCAACAATTTTATTTGCAATAATTACTTTTATGATTACCACTTTGTCATCCAGGGTCTTAGGGCTTTTATGGTACTGTTCTGGTGTCTCTTTAGCCTTCGAGACCTTGCGGTCAGTTCTGCAGATGGAATTCATTTCACGTTTTCTTCTGCTCAAAAAACTTAATTATCAATCGCATTTACTGGCACATATATTTCTAATTTAGAATTAAGAAAGCACTGTCACCAATTGGTTTCGATTACAGACTGTCAGAAGCTCTTCCATTAGTTTAGCAGTTCTACATATTTTTTTTAAAGCTTCCAACACTTTGGAAATTATTTAGAATTCAAATATAGCAGTTATTTTTGGATAAAGGTTTGTCAATTGTATTGATTTATTTATGTGCACCAATACTTTGAACCAGCCACACACAAAAAAAAAATACCAACCCTTGATCAGAAATAACTATTCAATTTCTGGTGAACAGTAAATATATCTTTTAATGGTTGGTAATAAGAATCCATTGTGAGGTCTTATTTGCCTGCAATAGTATAGGTCGGTGATCACTAATTTTAGGCCTTGAAACTATGTGCGTGTGTATAGCAATAGGGTTGTTCCATATTTTCTCCATGTCGTAGAGGTAATGTTTTTTTACATTTTATGACCTCATTGATTTCAATGTTTTTTAATAATTAATTTTATCGTCTTAGTAGATCTACTAGTTTTAGGAATAAAATCTAGAATTTCTAGGTGTTGTACTACATATTAATGTTCATCTAACCACAAGACATTGTCATTATTGTAGTTTCAAACCATATCCACGTGACTTATCTTAAGGAAGTCAGAGATATTTGACAGCCCCATAGAGCGAAAGTAGTTAGACTTTGATGAGAAGCCGACCGAGACCACTCTTTATAGAAGGCCTAAGCACTGACAAGCGACGTCGCAATCTGTGGGCATTTTAAACCAATAGCGTCGTCACTCGTCAGTATTGAGCCCATATATAACCAGTCAGACACACAAAAGAAGACGTTAGAACATAACCTGAAATAAAGTCCATAAATTATAAACACATTTCTTATTCTATACTCTAGAACCAATTCGTACAAGTGCTCCTTCTTTCCATTAGAGAATGGAATCAGCCAGGAAAACTAACAACTTGGCAGAGTTTAAGTTAATGATTAATATGCATGACTCGATTGACACATTATATGGAAATGTATGGGGTTATCTTCTTTTATGAAGTAACGCCTGGAATATATAAGATAAGATAAGAAGAAGTTCATACAGAATTGGACACAGTCGAATCTCTGTCACTAAACGATGTAGTTACCTTAAAAGTCAAGTGCCAACTGGCGATAAATTATCACATTCTACAATATCCCTGTCTAAATGGCCTCACTAAGACATCAACAATGGTGCGTCACTAAACTATCTAAGTACTCGACACTCTCAATAAGAATTTCTACATTTGTTGGTGTTCTTGAATGAACTAGTTTGTTCTAAATAGATTTAAAGTATAATTTCTAAAAATATTTGAATAACTTCGCGTGATGTCCATAAGAGATTAATACTAAATTTAAAGAGAACGGCATATACGTACATTTTTATATTACTACTATTAAATAATATTCTTTTAAAATGTTAACCAGCGTCAACTTGAAGATAATATTAACGTATCCGTACCGTTATATCTGCCTGTAGTAGACATATAGCTGTTATACGGTTTCTCTTTCTATAATTTTTATAATTTTTTTTTTCGCTTTTCATAAATTGAATTTAATATACTTTTTTTTTTTTTTTTTTTAAAGATAAAAGTATTCTCTTTTTGTGCTATCTTTTGTGCATGATGATTCAAAGAAATATCAAGTAGTCAAGTTGTGTTATTTATCACTCGTCAAGTTTCTTGAGATGATAATTGTTGTGTTTTTCTTCTAACATTCAATTATATTGAAAAAATATTGTATTTAAAATAAAAAATAAAAATATACGTTCCCAAGGTCAAGATAAAATTAAAACCTAATTTTCATGTCGATAAACGAAACAAATGGAAAGTTCTAGACGTCTCTTTTTTTTATTGGCAATCAGATGACACTTAAGTAATCTCAGAGTAGTAACTTAGATGTCGCTAAGCCACTCCAGATCTCGAATCACGATACTCAAAGCCGCATTCTGTATCATCTTGAGTTCCGAATTCCCATAGTTCACATACTCGAGCCTATGAGTACACGAGAGCGTAATGTTTGACATAAAAGACAAGTATCACTCGCTGAGTAGCATTTCTTAGTTTAGAGAGTTCTTCATCTCTGGCATATCAAAAAGTTGATAAAACTCTATAAAATTACTAGCAAGAGCTGTATAAAATCTAGTGAATTCTAGTGGCACAGAGTAAGTATCTACAACCAGTATAAACCAATACTGTTTTTACTTATACTATATTAAGACCAACTGAAACAAGAAAACCAAAATTACTTGAAAAAAAAACAACAACATAGCTTACACGAAGTGTAATTGTATCATTTAGTTTGGATCTGTCATCTAATAGATCTAGATCTAGACCAACGACAATAAATCTTTGCGATTAATAATATTGTTTACCGTTTGTATAAAACGCTGCTTTCTCCCTACAATAGAATCCAATCGTTTCTCTGGCCCAGTTCAGAACAAAGGGGGGAAGAAAGAAAGTCTATCTTGGTTCACTTAAACGTCATTCGTTTTTAAAAGTATTTACAGAAAAAAAGGAACGACCTGAATTAGAACAAGTGGCACACGCCTCCACTGCCAGTGAGTTACTTATGACTAAAGAAGATTGTATACTTATATATTGATTGTATCAATTTAGAGCGGTGACCTATAAGGGGGATTATTTCAGCTTACACCACCACTTCAGTAAGGTACAATGTTTTCCCTTGTTTGAGATACCAAATCAAATAATTAATTACCAATGTGTAATTCACTTATCGTTTTTGTTCTTATTCATTGTTTAGGTAAAAGAAACAATTGCGCAAAATTTAAGCTAGATCTGAGAGTGGGTATCGGAGATAGAACGTGTGCAGACTTTTTACCAAACAGACAGGCTGATATAAGCTTTAGAAAAACAAAATAATTTTGTGTAATTATCAATCTGAGAAGTTATAACAATATCAAAATATCAAACTTATAGTCATTATTGTAGCTAAAGGCTTATTCAAGAATGTTTAGATCTACTTTTTAGACTACATATGTTAGAAGATCATAGTGTCTTCCTTTTGGTGAAACGTTAAAACATTATTTCTAGACTGGTGACCATGAATCGTCCATAAAGTACATACTTGCTATCGGTGCTGTATGAAATTACACAATTTGTTGATTTAAGAAATAGATACAGGAAAATGTTTGACTCATTGCGCATTTTTTGGCCTTAGTTTTGTATGGAATGTCTGTCCGTCCGTCTGTCCATCCCGTTTAGATCTCGTAAACTAGAAAACATAGTGAAAATCTGACATCATAATATTTTAGACCATTCAAAGTTCTAATACAACCACTATTTTTATTTTCTGAAAGTGAAAAATTTAATTTTTTAAATCACTTATGCAAGCAGTTTTTTCATAAAAATACACCACTTTTTCAACTACTTACTATTAATTGTAACAAACGCGGGAGGCTCTTTAGTATGGGTGGTAATACCCTACCATCTTTTAAACACATTTATACAAACGGTTTTAGATTTTTGTAAAAAAAATATTTTGTTACTATTGTATTGATAAGTTTAGTAGGTTCTACTACATTTAAAGGAAAAAATGTTTAATTTTTTTAAGTAGAAAAATCTATTTAGTATGCATATAATTTGGACATAATTTAAAACAACAATTAGTAAGAAGTTTTTTTCATATTATCGCGTGAGCTGCAGTGCAATATTATCCCCATTAAACATTTAAGTAAAGAAATTTTTATTTTTTTAAGGAAATGTTTTTATTCTTGAGGAATAAGAGATTGAACCTTTACAAAACAATTAGATCAATTAGATATTCATTATAAGACATCAGTTAGGCCAGGTTCACATCTAACTTCACATTTACTTTCACCTATCCTTTGGTCTGCTGGACCGCTGGGGCACCACACAGAATCTGTCAACCTTCTTTCTCCATTATTCTCTGTGATTAGTCTTTGATAGAATTTCATTCTGGTGTTCTTTCTGAAAATATTGAGACCTGCCATTTTACCTCCCTCTGTCGACCTCTTAGTGACCGACTTTGAGTTTGTGTTTCCACACAAACTGTCTTTGTAATCTTGTTTTCTATTTCCTTTGGAGCCACCCAATTTACTTTGCATAGAGCCTCCACTTACCTTTGGCGGAGGGTTGAACATGGAATCAGTTCTAACTACTTGTCTAGAAATTCCTCAGCTGACCTAACCCTAACAAGCGTAGAACCTAATCAGCTTATTTTTGAAGAAACGTCTGTATTTTATGAGTCAAGATACGTTCTGAATCAAAACTTCAGGAAGTTCTAGATCTAGTTTTATATAATCAACGTGACAAAAAAAAAAAAACAACATTTACATGATTGTAGCTTAGGCTCAGTGGCTAACGTCGTTGGGACATTGAGCTGACGATGCTAAAGTACGAGCTCGATACCCAGGCAGAGCAAAGATGTTTTTGTTTTTATTTTTATTTTTTAATTTCATTATATTCTAGTTGTTTTAATGCTTTTCTTGTTTGCTCTTCAGGTCGACATGAAACGACAAGTCTGCATCTATCTTATTTTCCCATATATTGAGATACAACTAGTGTTTCGTTATCGCTATAAGATGTATGTCTGCTACGTGTATGCTGTATCACTCCTGGTGGCCAGTGTTTAGACCAATATATATTATAAAGGAAAACGTTCTTTGATACAATTCAATTGTAAAAAGTGTTATGTATCGCGCGAAGGAAACCTGGCTAGAACGAAATAGCTGCAGTACGACAGCGCCTGATGCCAGGAAGTACGTCGAGTCTAAGTCTGGAAAAAGCAAGATTTAGTCGTGCACTGAAGCTAGTCAGTCATCGTTCAACGCTTAAGAACCAAGTTATAACTACCTTTAAATTTCTTTTTAATAATAATAGGTTAATGATGATAATACATATATTATCCATGAGAACATTTGTCGTAAACTTTGTAAATTGCACGCCAAAAAATCATAACTCTAACTAACGAAGTACACGTCCATAGCAGTTTCACTTTGCCGTTACATGTACAATGAATATCTCAGATAGTTGGATTCCATTTAATGGTTTGATTACCAGATAACATAGGACTTCCTGTGTCTGAATTTTGCGAATAATAATAATAAACTTTAATAAACACATTCTTTCGATTGCTTTTCTAAGATTGTTATAAGTTTCTGAGTTTATCTTAAAATAATGTTATTAATGACACAGTAGGATTAAAACTAAACCTTTATTCAATTATTGCTGAAGTCCGAATAGATAAAGAAATACCATAAAATATTAATCAAATAATTAATAATATAAAACTTCATTATAAAACATTGAAGGTAACATTTCCCCCACATAGAAATAGAAGGATTTCATTTTGATGCTTCTGAAAAAAGGAGTCACAAGAGGGATAGCAAAAAGCGGTCATGGGAAAAGCAAAGTTGTTTTTTTATTAGAATTTTATTTTGAAATATTGTGCTTGCTATGATATTTTGCCACTGCATGAAGGAACAACTTATCCAAGTCTGGAGTGACAAGTTACAAACGTTAAAATATTGTCAGTGATAAGGCATCAATATACCAACGTTTGAAGTGTCAATATACCAACGTTTGAAGTGTCAAAATACTAACGTTTGAAGCGTCTATATACCAACTTTCAAAGCGGTGGTACTAACTTTTAAAGCGTTCAGATACCAAAGTTTGAAGTGGCAAATGAATCATGTTAAAAATACTTAATGGAGCCAGCATTCTTAAAAGACGCCTCGGCATCATACCAGTCAAGGCATTGGAAAGCTAGTTCTATTCTTCAAATTTCTTCTTTTGACGAATGTTTTAGACATCGCTAAGGCCCTATTCCAATGAAATTGTTTGCATGAAAGACTGTTTCCCTTGACTCCTATTGTATACTCGAAACATAAAGAAATAAACAAATATCTTTTTAGGCTATTTCTTTTTCTCATATCTTCACCTGCCTCCGAAAGGGGAAAAGTAAAATTCAGTTTTGTGTGGTCTGTTTCTTCGGCCGGCCATCTGTCACGTTCTCTCTTAAACTAGAATAGTATTTGAAAATCGAATTTCACCATAATTTTGGTGTGCTTAGTTTAGTAGCAAAGGCTTTTTTTTTAAACAGAACCGCTTTGTTTTTAAAATTTATCACGATATTTCAAATACTAGACTTTTAAAACGACTTTTAAAAGATATATAAATGTTAGTGAGATTCTATTAACCCTTTCGGCGCGTGTGGTAGTTTAGCATCTAATCATTAGAATTGTAATTCCATTTTGTAAAAAAGCTCAGCACTTTCAGGGTTAAGTATCCTAAAAAATAAAAAAAAATTAAAATATTTTGGCACTGCATCAGTGGATTAAAGATTTTCTAATAGGGAGAGAACAAACTGTAATAATAAATGGCTCGAAATCAACACCGATAACAGTAAACTCAGGTGTACATCAAGGAACAGTCTTGGGTCCACTACTATTTTTAATTTACATAAATGATTTACCAAATTGCATTACTTCAGGAACAAAAGTCAGATTATTAGCAGATGATTGCATAATATATAGAACAATAAAAACAAAACAAGACACAGATATTTTACAAAGAGAATTAGATGAATTACAGAAATGGGAATCAAATTGGAGCATGTCTTTCCACCCAGAAAAATGTCAGTTGTTAAGAGTAACAAAAAAACTAAAACAAATTAATTCCACTTATCTTATTCATGGCAAACCAGTAATACAGACTAAAAACGCAAATACCTCGGTGTTATAATAAATGAAAAACTGTCATGGAATACACATATTGATGAAACTATTTTCAAAAATCAAACAAAGCATTAGGATTTATTAAAAGAAATTTCTATAAATCAAATAAGAACATAAAACTAAAATGTTATTTAACCTTGGTTAGGCCAATAATAGAATATGCATTCTCCGTTTGGGACCCCTCAACTCAAGAAAACATTAAGAAACTGGAACAGACACAAAATAGAGCAATGAGATTCATAAGAAACGAATATTCACATTTGACTAGAGTAACACCTTTAGAAAAATCACTAAATTTAGAAAGCCTTCAGGACAGAAGACTCAAAAGTAAAGTAGCAATTATACATAAAACACTGAACCATAATCTTCAAATACAAAAACAAAATTTAATAAAATACTCTGAAAGACACAAAGATAAAGGCACATTTCTCGTCCCGTATGCTAGGACAAATTTGTCCAAAACTCCTTCTTCTCTAGTGCTATTAGAGCATGGAATGGGTTGCCTGAGCTAGCCAGGAAAACCAGTGACTTGGCAGAATTAAAGCATTGGTTAATATGCATGACTAATAGGACGTAATCATCTTCGTTTTTGAAGTAACGTCTGTATTATATAAGATAAGAAGATAAATAGATACATTGTATTTTTGTAACATTTGTACCTACAATTGTAATGTAGTGGCTACTAACTGTCAATTTCCAAGAAAACAATTATATCTGTGCAAAATCAGATATGCATACATTCTCGTGATTTTTAAAGAGATAATATTATTGATTTGTATTATTGTAATTTAAAAGTTTGTAAGCAAAATGCTTTCCATGTTTCGGATATTCCTTCAGAGTTGAAGATAATTTACTTCCTAGTCTAAACCTTCCGCAGAACAACGGGGGATGGGAGCGGGCAGGGTTTGAACCCGGGACCATTGAAAAATCGGAACGACAGTACAGCGCACAAACAGCACCACCAAGTAGCCATTTAGTAGTCACACTATGCACTTAATAACATGGTTCAAAGAAATTCTTCAAAAGTCTCATAAGATCTTTGAATAAAAGAAATAATTTCTTCCAGAAAAAGAAACGCAGTCTTCTAATTCACTGATTCACTAATTTAACTAGATTCATTTTCTGGGGTCCTTGGGTTATAATTTTGACAATTGGAATGTTCAAAAAACTAAAGAATTCATTGTTGGTTTTTAGGGAGACAAAAAACAAACAAAAAAAACTTGCAAAAAGAAGATTAACAACAAAACTGTAGACTACGATAAAAAAATACAACTATGTACAGCTATAAACAACAAGCCAATGAAGAGTGAACACTGCCTAAAATCTTTGTATCAAAATACTTTTTTTCTTTCTCAGGAAGCTAATATAATTAAATTGTTTAAACAATAATTAAACGTTTTTATAAAGTAGCGATAAGTACTCTGGTTAACTGTGCTGGTAGACCTATGGTAATACTTCATTGACACAATGGCATCGATTAAATAGAGTAATTAAACAAGCAAAATATAAAAAATCCTTTTTAAAAAAAGTTATCTCAAGGGGAAGAACTCCGTCCTAAAAACAATATCTACAAATAATGTACAAGTTATTTCCCTATTCGATAAATAAGAAAATAATAAACTACCAATAATTTCATTTTGCTTATGTTTTTGTTTATTGACTCATGTTTTGTTAGGTACAATAAATAATTGTTTAAAGTATCAACTTGATCGGAGAATGCGTGAGGTAGAATTAGCTTAAAGAATTATTCAACGAGACTAAACCCAACAAATGTAGCCATATCCGTGAATACTGAAATATTAGTTCCTATTGATGCTATTAAACAAAATAATAAACTACCAGTAATTAATTGTCAAATTGGTCACTTTTACCTTTGAATTATGTCTTGTCTATGTCAATGAATAATTGTGCGAAGTTTAACCTTGATACTAGAATGGGTGTGGGAGAAATAACATGTACACATATTTACCAGACAGACAGAGTAAGTTGATATAAGCTTCGAAAAAAAAATTATATGTAATTATTTTATGTATGTGATTGTTGCTCGTGTTTGCATCCCTAATCGTTATTGTTATAGTAGTAACGCTGAGGTGGACAATCGTAATCACATTGAGTATCTATTTGTTAGGACTAATACAATTATTGTATCATAGTTTTGTTTCCGTCCCTGCATTAATAGCTATAAGACCTGGGCGCTCTATCGAAGATATTTAATTAAGGCTCCTCGAACTCCTCCATCAAAGATGACTACGCTTCATAAGTGTATACGCCGACAGGACTGCAATATAAATAACTATCTTCTGCTAGAGGCTGGTGCGGACAGTTTAGAAGCACTAATCATCGTTCGAAAACTGCGCTAAGTAGGACACTTGTCCATCATGGGATTTGAACACATGCTAAAGGTGATCTTCTTTGGCGGGCTTAAAATGGACGAGGTAACAGAGGTGCCCCCCGTAAGCGATATAAAGATCAACTCGGGCACCATTTCGCCCTCACTGGCATAGAGGAAAGTAGCTAGCAGCAGATGGCATCTGAAAAAGACAGATAGAGAGCTGTAACAAAGGCTGCGTAACATAGATACCCAAAGGAAATTCCATATTAAAAACAGGCGCGCAAAAAGCCATCAGCTTCATAAAAGAAGGAATTGTCTTTGCAAAAACAAAATCACGTTTTACACTAAATGTAACAATAATTTATAACGTATATCAAGACTACAAAAATGTGTCAACTATAAAAGGGAATTGAAAAGAAACAGTCACCAAGTCGCCCCCCCCCCCCTTGATATTTTAAAAGACACTGTTAATTATGGTTCCTCTTCTGCCTATTTAGTCATATAAACGTTTCCATGAGGGGGGCTACAATGATGACTCGAATGTACGAAATAGTTAGTGTTTCTGTCATTAACTCCATTGAAAATGAAACAAGATTCAATTGCCAGTGTTTCTCTTATTTAAATGTAATAAAAACTCTGGCCAGGGAGAAATTGTTTTCATCAGTTTATCATCTGTATGTCAACATTTTGGAAAATCATACAATATCATGTTGGTTGTATACACACATGCAACAAAAAATGACCTCATGCATTGGGTGTAAGTCTGTAAGTAATTGCTGAAAAAAAAATTAAAAGGTTTTTTTTTTTTTAAAGAAGTAGGATTGTGGTTGTCGGTCAAAACGCTTTTCTATACCTGCGTTGCGGACCCTTGCCGGGGAGGAGCCATAGGTGGCTTTCTCTGAGTTTGCGTAAAAACGCAAACTGTCATTTTTATCGTATTTTTATGTACTACAATTTGAACATAATCAATGAACTTATCAACAGACTAAATATACTTAAAATGAAATCAAAGGGCTGAACTCGTTTCTTACTATGCAGCATCAAGTATCTCTTGAATGTTTGATGATCCAAGCTTGATCTGCTTTAACTTTAATGAAGTGTTGTATATTCAAGCAGTGGTTCCCAAACTTTTGCCTTAACGGAACACTTCGCACATTCTGAGTATTTAGAGAAACTCGTGCTTTTTTTTTTTTTTTGGTGAGAGATTAATTCACCTGCTGGCCGAGTAGTTCATTATCCCAATAGTACGTGGAAAACCTATTCAGGCCTCGCGGAACTCTAGGGTTCCCATAATACACAGTATGGGAAACAATGTTTTAAATTCTTGGTTACGATATAATTCTGATCTAATAAATTACAAATTCGTTGGCTTAGCTCAGCATACCACGTTGGTTTAATTTGTTTTAATGCTTTTCTTGTTTGCTCTTCAGGTCGACATGAAACGACAAGTTATAAAAGTGATGTTATACTGTTGTTATCTCTCTATTCATAACAGTGTCAATGTAATTTAAAAAAAAACGACAACACTCTGCATTATGTCTAGCTTCAACTGGCTGAATATTCTCATTGTGTTTTTCTTTCGCATTCTTGATAGCAGTAAGTGTGTGTGATAATTGTTTTCATTAGTTCTGTTACTGTCATTTTAATTCTGCTTTTATTGTCTGCGTAACTTACATGTTCTTGAACTTTCTATAAAAGTCGGTAACACACTATTATTGCATGTACCTTTGTTTTATATAGCGCTACTATTCTTATATAATACAGACGTTACTTCCAAAAAGAAGATAATTACGTCCTACGCGTCAATGACTTAAATTCTGCCAAGACACTGGTTTTGATGGCTAGCTCTAATAGCACAATGGATGAAGGAGTATTTGTACAAATATTTCCTATTATATGGAACGAGGAATGCGCCTTTATCTTTGTGTCTTTCTGAGTATTTTATTAAATTTTGTTTTTTTGTATTTGAAGATTATGGTTCAGTGTTTTATGTATAATTGTTACTTTACTTTTGAGTTTTCTATCCTGGAGATTTTCTAAATTTAGTGATTTAACTAAAGGTGTTACTCTAGTCAAGTGTGAATATTCATTTGTTATGAATCTCACTGTTCTATTTTGTGTCTGTTCCAGTTTCTTAATGTTTTCTTGAATTGGGGGTCCCAAACAGAGGATGCATATTCTGTTATTGGCCTAACCAAGGTAAAATACTTTCATGCTTATAGAATTTTAATTCTGCTTAGCATTGTTAAGTATGGTCAACACCAACATCTTTTATAGTCTGCATAACTTACATGCTCTGGCGTATTCTATAAAAGCTGGAAACTCATTTTTTTTGCATGTTTGTTCGTTTTATATAGCGCTACTTTCATGCTTACATCCGCTCTGTTATCAGCAGCAGACGCCTTGGCTGGCTTGGCCACGTTCGTAGAATGCCAGTAGGTCGACTTCCACAGGACATCCTGTATGGCGATCTAATAGAAGGCTGGAGAGCCGCTGGTCGTCCACTTTTACGTTATACGGATGTATGCAAATTCGATATGAAGCTCTTCAAAATCGACACTGGCAACTGGGAAGAGGTGGCACTGGACAGATTGCAGATGTCTTACACAACAGAAGCAGAAAGAAGGGTGAAAATGCAATGGCGCCTGGTGATCACATATGCCCAACCTGCGATCGCAGCTGTGTATCAAGGATTGGCCTCTTTAGAAAAGAGAGTCTCTCGAGACGTAAAAAATGCTACAGACTTTCGTGCTTATAGCATGCTCAGAGCGCTTTGGTCCAATCTCATTTGTGGACCTGTGAGGGGGAGGGTTATGTAGTAGTTTTCCGTGCTGCCTTTAGGCGCTCAGTAAACACAACTCTGCCCGAGTTGGGTGTCGAACCTCAAGCCCCTTCATAGTCAAGCTAAATTCAAGCGTACTTAGCCTCTCGACCACGCTTCCCACTAAACTATGACGAAGCAATTAAATAAAAAAAACAAACCACGGAAACAAAATACAGCAGACGACAGAAGCTACACTAACGAATGTTCTTTAGACTCCTTCTCCCATTTGTTCTTTAGCTTCAGATTTCATTTCTTATCTTATCTTCTTATCTTATCTTATCTTATATAATAGAAACGTTATTTCAAAAAAAAAAAAAGAAGATGATTACGTGCTACGCGTCATGCATTTAGTCATGCATATTAACAAATGACCTAAATTTTGTTAAGTCACTGGTTTTCTTGGCTGGCTTAGGCAGCCCAAGCTTTAATAGCCCTAGGGAAGAAGGAGTATTATACAAATTTGTTCTAGTATATTGAACGAGGAATGTGCCTTTATTTTTGTGTCTTTCTGAGTATTTTTATTAGATTTTGTTTTTGTATTTCAAGATTATGGTACTGTGTTTTATTTATAATAGCTGTTTTACTTTTGAGTCTTCTATCATGAAGGCTTTTTAAATTTATTGATTTTACTAAAGCTGTTACTCTAGTCAAATGTGAATATTCGTTTGTTATGAATATCTATATATCTATATCAACAGCTATTATGTTTCAAAGGATTATGTTGATTTTATTTTTCAAACTAAACAAAGAAACAAAACAAGGATTTGGATATTTTTTGTTTTAGTGAAATGTTTTTTTCTTGAAGAATAAGAGTTGACCGTTTACAAAACAATTAGATCAATTAGATATTCATTATGAGTCATCAGTTAGGCCAGGCTCACATCTAACTTCACATTCACTTTTACCTATCCTTTGGTCTGCTGGACCGCTGGGGCACTACACAAGATCTGTCAACCGTCTCCATTCTTCTCTGTCATTTGTCTTTGATCGAATTTCATTCTGATAATATTGAAACCTGCCTTTTTATCCGCCTTGGTGGACCACTTCGGGGGCCGATTTATATTAATGTAAAATCCTGTACGGCTCCTCTGTCTCGCACTGTCGTATGTCAGGCCCTGGGTGCAGTAATATCATGTCATAGAGATTGTTTATTATCAACCATGATCTGTATGATGAATACTGACATTCGAACATTGAGCACAACAGCAGGGCTGTTCTGTCCAGGACATTAGCAAGAAAGGATTTTTATTCTGTAAAGCGAGACCAATCGTTACAAAGGGCCTCAACACTAGCCTGCGACGTCGCAGTGGAGACCAATGGCTCGTTGCCACGTCCTACAAATGTGACCTGGCAACGAGCTATCGGTCTAAACTGCGCGCAGGTTGCGACGTTGTAGGTCAATGTTTACTCCTAATATGACGATTGGTTTCGTGTCAAACGAGGTTTGAGGTTGATATTAGGTTGATACTAAAACTAGTCTATAGAAACAATCCAGCACAGATAGCTATACTACCAGCAGCAGTTTGATGACAAATTAGCCGGAGTATATATACATATATACATATATATATATATATATCATGTTACCATATTTATATATGGTATTAATGAAACTTTACAGGTGAACCAGACAACGGAAGGGACGCCAACTGTATAATCTACTATAATTATAACCAGCTACTCCATGACATTTTTGCACCAATAATTCTACGTATGTTTGTGAAAAGCCTCTGTTTAACTTTTAATGATAGTGGCTGTTGAAATTTCTCAGTTGGCAAACACAAGATCAGAATTTGTAAAGGAAAAGTAAGATCAATAAATCAATACTTTATTATTAATTTGGAATTTTTTTTTATTTATGTAAATTCAAGTTAATGCAAACCACTAATAATTTTAACTGAAAAAACTGAATCGATGCGATAAAATACGGAACATGTTGTATGGCAAAAAGAGACTTAAATAAAGTCATTGATTAATATGCATGACTGCATGCATGACGCGTAGGACGTAATCACCTACTTTTTTGAAGTAACGTCTGTATTATATAAGATAAGAGTTATTTAAATGTTGAATAATGCAAATTCACTTTAATATATCTTATATCGATTTAAAAAATTATTGCTTACAATCTTATTTAAAAGGTACGTTTCCGGGACCAGCGGCGTCACAAGGAGGGTTTAAGAGGTGAGGTCCGCACTGGGTGCAACCATTTTGGAGTGACACTCAAGTTGGAAAAAATAAATCTTGACAAAAGCAGAGACATCTTAAAAGATAATAATAATAAAACCTCAAGATGTATGTCCAAATATACCTAAACACATCTAAATGGTAGTTGAAATGACACAGCACAACGTTCTACCACTTTCGTCTTAAATTAGAGCAAAGGAAACCATTCTTAGGTGATATTAAGTCTTATTTCTTATTTTAATTAAATATCATTGCAAAATGTGCAATAACAATTGAATAAATGTCATAAACAGTGAGAATTAAATAATAGAATTGACAATCATGTTTAATTTGAGTAACTATCAATAAATGTGGAAATCAGCTTACTGTATTGGTTCAACCAAAAGAACGAATTAGTAACAGTGTTTATTCAAGAAGAATTCTAAGAGTTTTATCTTTGACGACGTGTTGTTCTGTTCGCTTTTAAGTGAAAAAAAAATTCAAAAATTAAAATTTTTTTTTTTATTTTATTACTTTAAACGATCAAAACAAGAGTATGGCTTGAATATTTCTGGTCCATTGTTGAATTTAATGGGGGCGCCTCTGAGTCTGTGTGATATCATAATTCACTTTGTCATTTTGTTTTATATGGTGCAACTTTTATGCTTCGGGGTTCAATTGACTCTATATAACACCATATCGAATCGATACAAGATAATCATAAATAAAAATTTAAAAATAGATCTAAATGTTCATTATTTAATTTAAAAATTGTTTTCAAATTAGTAAAAAAAAATCTAGATCTTAGGTTAATTTGATTGACCTACGGTGCAAATGGACATGTCATGTCACCTAATACAGACAAATGCTTAGATAAAAGAAAAACAAAACAAAAAGACTATTTTAATGTGTATTCTACAAACTTAGTTGATAAATGAAATTATTTTGTTCCCTATTGTGACCTTAGATACTATTTAGCATATCTGTTTTAGGTGTTTTGTCTAGGTAATGCTTGCAGACTACTACATCAAACAGATAGGTTAACTACAACTTCATTGGACAGAATTGTGAGCTAAAACAACATCTTGAAGCCTTGTGGAACATGATCAATAAACTCCCGATCATTACAACCAAACGTGTTATCATCTTGATCAATATCTAGTCAAGTGATTCCTTCTTAGTCGTCGTATGTGCCTTGATTACATAATACATCTAATTTCTTTTGCTTTTCATACAACACAATATAAAATATAAAATTAAATTGTGCACTTAGATTGTCGTAATCTATGATATATAAGCGAAAAAATACCACTAAAATACACGAAGTCTCTTAAACTGTCGTACAGATCCGCTGGACATTTCGTGCACAGGTTTTTTAGACGTTCTACATGCTCACTAAAAACGGCCATTTGACAGAATCGCAATCTATGTACCGCTATTTGCAATTAAAGGCAAGCTTTCTATCAAACCTTTTGTTGCTTTTGTTTTTTATGTATTTCCTCAAAAGGCCGCTGTTTGCATATAATGTAAAGTTCCAATTTCTGACCTTGGACAGATGATGTCAATGTTATCTGTTTCAGTTGCTTACGGTTAACGAGGGTGTCATGTGGCAAGCACAACGACCAACCGCCTTTACTTTTCCCAATTTAATGTCAGATAACCGTTATAGCTGGATGGACTCGGAAGCGCCCAAAGGTCCCGAAAGTAAAAATATCCTAGTCCAAACCTGGGTGATGTAATGTCGACTTCAACTACGGTAAGATAACAGCAGCTATGCTGGTTGCGGACAAGAGGTTTGACCTGGCTTCTAAAACCATTATTGAAAATGTCAAAACGCTTTTCTCATCCTACGTTGTGAGCCCTTGCATAATGGGGCTTCCTCTGAGTTTGCGTAAAAACACAAACTGTCATTGTAATTGTCTTTTGTTGTTTTTTTTTGGTCTTTTTTTTTGTACTACAATTTAAAAATAATCAATAAAATTAACAACAGGCCAAATGTACTTGAAACGAAATTATCAAAGGGCTGACCTCTGTTTTCTCACTATGCAGCGTCAAGTATCTCATGAATGTTTGATAAGCAAGCATACTCTGCTTAAACTTTAATGTGTTGCATATTAAATTAGTATCAGTGTTTCCCAAACTTTTTCCTTAACGGAAGACTTCTGAGTACTTGGAGAAACTCGTTGCTTAATTTTTGAATAGTTCACCTGGTGGCCGAGTAGTTCATTATTTCATTAGTTTGTAAAACACCTATTTAGTATTCTCGGGTCACTAGGGTTCTGCGAAACACAGTTTGGGAAACACTGTTTTAATTAAAGTATCTCTATATAATACTGATAGAATAAATTACTAGTTCGTTGGCATAACTCAACATACCACGCTTGTTTGACTTATAAAAGTGTTGTTATGATTTGGTTTTCTCTCTATTGATGACAGTGTCAATGTGATAGAAAAACGACTACAGTCTGCACTATGTCAAGCTTCAAATGGCTGAATATTCACATTGTATTTTTCTTTCACTTTCTTAATAGCCGTAAGTGTGAGTAATAATTGTTTTCCTATACCACTATTCAAGTCACTTTTTCATGGTACCTGAAACCTGGGTGGCTGGTGGACAGATGATCTCAAATTCGGTTCTAAAGATTTTTCTAGAAATTTAACAGTTGATGTATATCGCAGAGAAAATAATTACTAGCTCGTAAGTCACACTGGGACACTCTAGTTTGAACATTATAATTTTTGCGCACTCAGCCGTATTACCTTGATTATGTTTTACATAACTTCTAGATTCTATATCTAGAAGTAGGTGTAGACTAGATTTTTAGGAACCTAAATCAGAATTTTTAGGTCTAGTGTAAGATCTAGATGTTCATATAATGAACAAACGAATAGATAATTAAATCACCTTTATTGTTTGTCGAATCAGAAAATGTGTAATTTGTAGCAGATGACGATGTCACGGGCTCGGTATCCGAATTTAATCATATTTGTTCTTAATTATATATTTCATTTTTTCATTACATATTAAATTTGTAATAGCAAATTATCTATAAAAAATATTTTAAATGTTTTTTTCCTGTTTTAATTCAGGTTAGCATTGTAAAGTTAGGTCAACATTAAAATCTATTGATTCATTAACGTGCTCATTAACTTTCTATCACCATATGAGTTAAATTTTCGTTTTGTCGTATATAAACCAAATAAAATTCCTTTAAAAAGCTATTCAACTAATAAACTAATATCTTTAAATTATAGATTTAACTTAATTCAGCATTCTTTCCACTAATTAATTCAAATTAACAACTCTTAGTTTAGGACTATTTTGTCTCACTAATCAACTAATCCTTATGCCTTATAATTATATTTAATTATATTTAGTCTATATTTATTTTTATATTATTAGATTTTAGATCTAGTCAGTCTTAGACTTAGACTTTAATTAAGGCCTTAGATCTACTAATCATCTACAAATACTACTAATTATAAACTAATAGTAATACTCTATATAATTAGTTAAAGTTAGTTAAACACATAAATATATTGATCTACAATTAGATCTAGATCTTGAATTAGATCTGGATCTAGTCTAGGTCTATATTTTGAATAAACCATTTGATTGTCATTGTAAATTAGCTATCACTTTAGACTTAGACTTAGCTTAGGCCATCTTAGGCATTTTTAACCTTAAACTAGATTTAGACTAGACCTTTTAAAACTAAAATCAACAACAGTCATCATGAAATTGCTCTGGCTATTTATCCTAATAATTACTAAATACACACTAGCTGAACACAGAACTAGATCTACCTCAGTCAACACTAAACTTAAAAAGGAAACAACAGTATAAACAATCATCACACTTTAGATCAATGCAACTTCAAAAATAACCTAACATACACATCCATAACATTAAAGAAGATTACCCATCACAAATGGAAGTTCTCAATCAGATACAGTAGAAATAAATACCTTTCACTGTTAATATTAATAGCAGGAGATGTAGAGTCAAATCCAGGGCCTAGATCTAAAGATAGATGCAACATCTGCAAAAAAGGTATGCACCATGAAACAGAAAGCCATTCAATGTGACACCTGCGATGAATGGTACCATGCATCATGTCTCCATATGAATACACCTGTGTATTATGCCTTAGGCAACAAAGATGCATCATGGCACTGTGTACCGTGTGGGTTACCTCAGTTTACATCAGGACTGTTTGATTCCTTTGATGCGGACACTTCTAACCCATACAACATCCTAAACACCATCCCAAAACCAACTCACCAACCACTAGCCAGATCCACTCCTGTTAAACCTAAATCTACTAAAAATTAATACAACAGCCTCACTAAACAAACCTTAAATACCTTAAAACCTTAGTAATAAATTTTCAAAGCATTAGGAACAAAACAGCAGACTTAGAAATTTTATTAGAATGTGAGAAACCAGACATAATTGCAGGAACAGAAACTTGGCTACATCCTGAAATTTATAATGCAGAAATTTTCAATAGTAATTATGAAATTTTTAGAAAAGATAGGGCTGATAATCATGGAGGAGTTCTTTTAGCAATAAAAAACACTCTTATAGCAGAAGAAATTACCTTACCTAACTCAAAAAATATAGAATCTACATTTTGTAAAATTAATACCACCTCAACATCCCTAATAATAGGCAGCATTTACAGACCACCAAATTCTAGTTTAGAATACATGCAGGAACTATGTAATCAGATTACTACACTTAAAGAGACAAATAAAAATGCAGTTTTTTGGATTATGGGTGACTTCAACCTACCTGATATAAATTGGAAAACACTAACCATAGATAAACACCAAAACCTTAAGGACATAAATGAGCTTTTCATAGAAACTTTACACAACCTAAGTTTAGATCAAATCATTAAAAAGCCAACTAGATTAAACAACACATTAGATCTCTTCTTAACCAACAGACCTGGATTAGTAGTTGATTATGATATTATCCCTGGTCTATCAGGCCATGAGATCATAAAAATACACAGTCAGATAAAAGCAGTAGCCAATACAAAAACCAAAAGAAAAATCTTACTCTGGAATAAATGTAACCTAACACAACTACACCAAGCTGCATTAAACTTTCAACAAACATTCTTATTAGAAAAAGACATTAACCAACCAGTCGATGACCTCTGGAATTTCATTAAAAACCATCTTAAAAGCATTATAGAAAATCATATACCAACTAAATACACATCAAACAAAATAAATAAATGCTGGTTTAATAATAGACTAAAAAAGCTTTGTAAACAGAAGGAAAACCTATATAGAAAATTTAAAGAAACCAAGGCAGAAAGAGTTTACAAAAAGTATATAAAAATTAAACACCTAACCCAAAAAGTAAGCAGACAGCTGCAGAGTGAATACATAAACAATGTAATATCTAAAGATAACAACAAAAACCTATGGTCATACATTAAGTCTAAGAAAATGGAAACAACGGGCATAGCGCCATTAAAAGATGAACATAACATAATACATAATGATAATGAAACTAAAGCAAACATCCTAAACAAATACTTTGCATCAGCATTCTCAGCCCCAGGAGACAAAGACATATTTCTTAATTTGAACCAAGTAGACAACATAGAAGATTTAGTAGTACAAGAAAATGGAATTCAAAAACTATTAGCCAACACCAAACCAAATAAAGCGTCTGGACCTGATGGTATTCCAGCTAGATTACTCAAAGAACTAAGCAATGAGCTAGCCCCAGTGTTCAAAATACTCTTTCAGGCATCGCTTAACCAGAGCAGAGTACCAAAGGACTGGAAAGAAGCTAATGTCACCCCCCCCCTATTTAAAAAAGGAGAAAAATCTGATCCAGGAAACTACAGACCAGTATCACTTACCAGCATCACATGTAAAGTACTAGAAAACATAATATGTAGCAATATCATAAACCACTTAGACAAACATAATGTCCTCACCCCATACCAACATGGCTTTAGGAAATATAGATCATGTGAAACACAACTAATAGGACTAATTGATGATTTTTCAAAAGGTTTAGATAATAGTGAACAAATAGATGCTATCTTACTAGATTTTTCCAAGGCTTTTGACAAAGTTCACCACCATAGTTTGCTTAAAAAATTAAAATATTTCGGCATTAACGGTCCACTGCATCAGTGGATTAAAGATTTTCTGATAGGGAGAGAACAAACTGTAATAATAAATGGCTCTAAATCAACACCAATAACAGTAAACTCAGGTGTACCTCATTGAACAGTCTTGGGTCCACTACTATTTTTAATTTACATAAATGATTTACCAAATTGCATTAGTTCAGGAACAAAAGTCTCTTATGTATTTTTATTTTAGCTATTAATCTGTACAGTGATTTCTTTAAATGAGTGTAAACACTTTTTAAGATCTTTTAAATTGTTTTTTAGAGAGGGATTTGCGTTGAAGTATAAGCTGATTATTGACAAAGATATGATACAAAATTCGATGAATGTTTTAATTCAACCTTCGTATTCCTTTTTTTTAATTATTATTATTTTGTTACTTTCTTAGTGTATGTGTTTTTTGTTTTTTTAAGTATAGCGCGTTTTCTATAATTTTTTAAAATACCTCCTATTAGTTGAAAACTCCTAATGGTTTAAAAAGATATAAGTAAACTGGACTGGTATTTGAAAATAACTCTAACGAGTATCCAATTACAATTATTGTATATCTTTAAAAGAAACTACAAAATTGACCTCAGAGAAATATTGTCAACGACTCTCACTATTCAGGCTCTCTGAAAACTGTACTACACCGCACTGCCAATTCAAAGAACTTGATAACTAAGGGCTCCAAAGTAATGTAACACTTTAATGTTCAACAAATCACAGCCAATACTGTACAATTGACAGAACGTAGCATTACTGACTGTACCAATGTTTCACCGTAAACAAACGTACTGCGTATCAACTATTGTACTGTTGTAGCAAAATATTTCAAATCGCACAGATTTTTTACGTAATACGCCCCACACAGTGCAGTTATACGACTGAATAAACGAATTGATACAATTACATTTAACATAAGCTTTTTATGCTTTTCTTCTTTTGATTTGCTCTCAATTAGAATCCAAGTTTTACTTATACTAATGATTCAACGGGGTAAAAATAATAAACTATTGCTATCTTCAAATCGACTTTCAATGTTTGCAACTTTAAAATAGATTAGTTATGTTTTTCGTTTGTTGTATTTACACATTGTTATATACATTTGTCAGTGCATAGTTCTGAAATGAAATTTCAAGGATTCCACAAAGCAGACAACACAGTTACAGTCATTCAAAATACCTTGTCTACAGTTCAAGCCAGAAGTGCCATTGAATGTGCACTTTTTTGTTTCTCATTGAACTTGACAAGTTTCTCATTTCACGAAGAAGAAGGAAGCTGTGAAGTGGGTAAGTCTCTAGTGTTCAGCTATACCCATTTATCACAATGCACAAGAGTGAGCAATCTTAACGGGTACAAAGAATGCAGTGGCTAACAATAAAGAGCTAATTGGCAGTTCATAAAATGTGTATTCAGTTTAATTATAACTGCCATCAATCCATCGCAGTGGCCATACTGGCGGATCCAGGAAAGGGGGGGTTGATCCTACCTACTCGGCCAACCACCCAAAGGTGGGGCGGTCGAATTTAAGTAAAGAAATCACAAAAATTGCATACGAATTTGTTACTTATGTTAATAATATAAACTCATTATTTATAGTTCAACCTATTTTTAAAATAATTTGCACCCTCTCTAGTATGTTGGCCGATTTGTTTGGGTGGAGAGGGGGCCATGGCATCAATCTCACCCACCCCCCAACCATAAACCTTCGAGTGGAGGGGGCGGTCCAATTTATTTGTGGAAATCACAGCTTGTTACCAAAATCAATTGAATATGTATATTATTACAACTTGATATTGATATTATAACAAATCTCTGTTATGTCGTTCCCCTGTTGGCCAACTGGGTGGTGGTGAATACATCTACTGCTCTTCCCACTAAACCCTTTGCGTGGATGAGGGGCGGTCCTTTTTTTGTGGAGAAATTATTGTTTGTGAAGAAAATTAGTTCAATTACATTGCGTCGCTTGCCTCTGGTATCTTGGCCAATTCGGTGGGGTGGGGCGGCGGGAGCGATAGCATCACTCCCCTCCCCACTCTAGCCTTTTTTGTGAGGGGGGGCGGTCCTATTTTTATGGAGAAATCATAGTTTTTGAACAAAATTAGTTAAATATCTATATAATTTGAGCTACTTATTGATATTTGAACCCATTTGTATATTATGTCGCACCACAAACTAATCTCAAATTTTATCAATAGTAAATATAAAATGAAAAAGGGTTGTACCAGGTGGAAGGGTCGATACAGACCATTGCCCTCCACCCATGGAACAAACCAATACTTTTTCTTTTGTATTTTAGTTAAGAAATGGCAAAATTAAAAAAAAACATGTCTGTGATATAATTTATATATGCTTTAAGTTTAATTCTTAGAATAATAAGTTGTTGTAACATTACAAACAAATACAAGAGCTAATTGACTATCTATACAAGTTTTAAAAAGATAGGTCTTAATGTTCTTCTTGAATGTAATGTAGCGTGTTGTCTGTCTGAAGTCAATGGGCAGTGAGTTCCAAACCTTCGGTCCGTGCACTGAAAAAGCCCGCAGACCATAGCTTTTAAGGGAGAAAGGAGGCACTACTAGAATCCATTGAGTCCATTGAGCGAAGGGCTCTCTGAGGAACATATGGCGTGATCAGTTCACTAAGGTACATGGTCATTACTTTGTTATAGATACACTGATGACGAAGTGTGGCCACCTTGTAGTCGATTCTCGCTTTCATAGGAAGCCAATGGAACGTGTGCATGAGCGTAGTAGCAGAATCTCGTCTATCGAGTTGCCCCAGCCCTATTCTTTAATACGAAATGCAATCATTGTCAGACATTATAAAAAGGAGCGAGGACTTTTACTCGATTATTCGTTTTCAATCTACCGCCCCTCCATTTTTCAGACTAAAACACGACTTTTTAAAACAGAATAGTCAAATATGGCAACAGTTTATGTAATTGCACACTGATTTATTATAATTATTTTAAGAAAAACTTAGTATTGAAATTTAGAATTCGTAAGAAATTTTTTAGTATAATAGTAACAATTAAGATGAGTTCTAAACCCAAATATTTCTCCAACCTTTATTTAATATGATATTTTTCTACTGTAAAATAAATTTGGGACTACAACAATTTATTATTGAATCCTAAAATTGCAAAAAATAAAAGAGTGAACCTGATTGATCCACTGCATTACCCCTTACACATCCAAATTTTTTATTTTTTGGACTTTTTGTTCTGTAACGAAACGAAGTTACAAATAGACCTATTTAACACAAGGAGTCACTTATATATATGCCTTTTTTTTAAATATTTTTTTTCGACTATATATCTTTTCGGCGCCATCTTAAAACCTTAATATAAATCTGTGTATTTTTTCTTTTCAATAAACCAATTGGTTGTATTTGTTATGTAATAAGGGCCCATACATTCATATTAGAATACGCATACTAAAATATTTTTCAAGTAAAACATTATTCAAAAGGTTCTTGAAAATTATATATTGTCTGAGCGTTTAACATCGTTCTGTTGACGTCTTATGCTGACCAAAAGAGGCTTACTACAAGAGGTCTCGCGTATAAGCATGAAGGTAATAAATATTACGATAAATACGCCAAATAAAGACATTCTTAGACCACTTGTGCCTCGATTGTCAGTCACACTTCAGGATCGGATCTTGTCCCCAAGTTACTAAACTTAACTCAATTTGATCTGGCTTTTTTCTGTCACTATCTGCACAACGTAGTTTGTTCTTTTTGAGTTCTGTCACTGTCTGCCCAACGTAGTCTGTTCTTTTTTAGTTTTGTCACTATCTGTCTAACGTTGTCTGTTCTTTTTTATTTATTTATCTCTGCCGCTATCTGTACAACGTAGTCTGTTTTTTTTTATTTCTGTTACTTTCTGCCCAACGTAGTCTGTTCTTTTTTTATTTCTGTCGCTGTCTGCCCAACGTAGTCTGTTCCTTTAAAAATTTTGTCACTATCTGCTCAAAATCGTCTGTTCTTTTTTAGTTCTGTCAATGTCTGCCCAACGTAGTCTGTTCTTTTTTAGTTTTGTCACTATCTGCCCAACGTTGTCTGTTCTTTTTTATTTATTTATCTCTGCCGCTATCTGTACAACGTAGTCTGTTCTTTTTAATTTCTGTTACTATCTGCCTAACGTAGTCTGTTCTTTTTCATTTCTATCGTTGTCTTCACAACGTAGTCTCTTTTTTTTTAGTTCTATTGCTGTCTGCCCAACGTAGTCTGTTCTTTTTAAAAAATATTTTTATGTCACTATATGCGCAACGTTATCTGTTCTTTTTTTTTTAGTTCTTTCACTGTCTGCACAACGTGGTCATTTCTTTTTTATTTCTGTTACTACCTTCCCAACGTAGTCTTTTCATTTTAATTTATATCGCTATCTGCCCAACGTAGTCTGTTCCTTTTTTTATTTCTGTCGCTGTCTGCCCAACGTAGTCTGTTCCTTTAAAAATTTTGTCACTATCTGCTCAAAATCGTCTGTTCTTTTTTAGTTCTGTCAATGTCTGCCCAACGTAGTCTGTTCTTTTTTAGTTTTGTCACTATCTGCCCAACGTTGTCTGTTCTTTTTTATTTATTTATCTCTGCCGCTATCTGTACAACGTAGTCTGTTCTTTTTAATTTCTGTTACTATCTGCCTAACGTAGTCTGTTCTTTTTCATTTCTATCGTTGTCTTCACAACGTAGTCTCTTTTTTTTTAGTTCTATTGCTGTCTGCCCAACGTAGTCTGTTCTTTTTAAAAAATATTTTTATGTCACTATATGCGCAACGTTATCTGTTCTTTTTTTTTTAGTTCTTTCACTGTCTGCACAACGTGGTCATTTCTTTTTTATTTCTGTTACTACCTTCCCAACGTAGTCTTTTCATTTTAATTTATATCGCTATCTGCCCAACGTAGTCTGTTCCTTTTTTTATTTCTGTCGCTTTCTGCACAACGTAGTCTCTTCTTTTTTTTTTTTTTTTTTTTTTAGTTCTACCGCTATCTGCCTAACGTAGTCTGTTCTTTTTTTTTATATATTTTTTTCTGTCACTATATGCACAACGTAATCTGTTCTTTTTTATTTTCCCTTTCCTATCTACCCAACGTAGTTTGTTCTTTTTTATTTCTGTCATTATCTGCCCAACGTAGTGTGTTCTTTTTCTTTTAAGTTCTTTTGCTATCTGCACAACGTAGTTTGTTCTTTTTTTTAGTTCCGTTACTATCTACCCAACGTAGTCTGTTCTTTTTTTTTTTTATTTCTGTCACTATCTGCCCAACGTAGTCTCTTCTTTTTAGTTCTGTCACTATCGTGGACTATTTTTTTTTATCTAATGGTTATTGCGTGTCCTCCACTCCATTTCATCTCTTAAAGCACCTACACTAAGATAATTTAACTGAAGAGGCATTCCTGGGCTTGGATAAATGGATGTAGGGTAACCATATGCCAGTGTTTTTACCTGACTATAGCAAGAGATGACCAAGGGTGGGGAATATCATAGTAGGTAATTTACTGTCTAAAGGGCTAAAAGCCAGTTTTTCCTCAAGGCTGATTTCGATAATCTAAATTACAAATAATAGTGGGTGTTTGAGTACGAAGAATACAAAAGCATTTGAAACAAGCAATAGAAAAATTAATACAAAAAAAACCCAAAAGCTTTTTTTAAGGGGGAGAACCGCTAATTACTGCAATGCATATGAAAATTACAGGGTTTAGCTCCCTTTCTGCTATATAAAACAAAATTAATGAATTACTCCTAACTGAAAATGAATTGGTTCATTTTTTATTGATTCATGTATTGTCATCGACTGTGAATAATTGTTCTAAATTTCCACTTGATCTGAGAATGGGAAGTAGGAGAAAATACGTGTCAAGGTCGTATTAAGGGGACTAAATCCATATATATCCACACCTCTCTTTAAGTAGTATTTATTACCCTTAGTTCGATATCAAACCTAATAATTAGTCACCAACAATGCATTTTTACTTAATTGATTCATGTCTTGTCAGATTCAATGAATAACTTTGCAAAGTTTTAACAGAATGGAAATTGGGAGAAAAAAAAATGTTCCCACTTTTTACCAGACAGACAGACAGAGTGAGTTGATATTGCCTATGTAGAAAAAACTTCAATCTTGCATGTTTACTCACAGTTCACAAAACAATGTATCTGACTCGACTAGTTCACCAGGCATCGGTTGGCTTCCACTGACGATAACTTGTACTTATCTTAATTTCTGTCATGTTTCGCTATATGTATCACCTCTTGTTAAAAAAAGGTCGGACATTAAATTTCTGCTAATGTATGTACTTAATATTTCAAACTAATTTTCCACTAATACAAATAGTAGCAATTACTCTTTTATAGTTCCTATTAGATTAGCATAATTTCATTTTCCTCAGGTAATTTAACAGTCAACTATGTCATCACCTTCACACAGACAGACTTTTATATCTCATGTAATACAAAAGACGGCTTCAAACTTCTTATAAAAGATTCAGTCATCGTTTGTGTCTGGCTATCCACTACCGTCAGTAATCATGCAAAAGCGAGAGAAATCTGCACAGGTGAGTGGTTTTGACTTGTCTTGAAGAAAGTGTTGAGATATGGTGAAATTATTTACCAATTCAAAGGCGAAAAACCTGAAGGTGTAAAGCGTATGAAGGCGTTTACGGGATCTGAGTTCACCCAGCTATTATGGGCCCCATAGATCACTAGGACTGAAATGGAAATTTTTTTTATAAAGTGGATGATAAAATGTTCCTAACAGCAAGCGATCAAATACGTTTGCTTCATTTACAAAGATTGAAGAATTTGCTGATACAAATCTCACAAGGTCATAGAGGTGTTGCGGCTGAGTGGTTAAGCGTCTCCGAATCTTGGGTCCTTAGTTCGAATCTCGGTGAAGTTTTGAATTAAAGGATTTTTAGGGGTTCCTGAGTCCACCCATCTCAAACTTTAACGGGTACCTGACATAAGTTGGGGAAAGTATATACGGTTGGTTTTTGTCCTGGCCACCTGACACCAGTAAAACAAATGCTGTCAAGATCGTTTCAGATTTTTAGCAAAGCCTCTTTGTATTTCGACTTAAGTCTATGTCTTTGTAGTCTTAAAGCGTTGAGCCTGTTCATTCATAAATGTCGTCATAACGTTAATGAATCTCAAGTGCTTGCGAGAAAACATTCATAATTTTACTACATTTTTATCGCACAGAATTCCTGCAATCTGACTTTTTTTCAGGTTCTTCTATCTCGATTCTTCAAGTCTAATAAACACATCTCAAAACTGTTCAAGAAAAAAATTGTGATTTTGAAGGACTCCATAGCGGGGCCAACTTCAGATCATGCGACAACTCCACCAAACCAATAAGAACTCGTATGTGACTGGACATGTCATCTATACGACGTTGTTGGTGGTCCCCTCATCCGAATCTATCCCACACACTAACGTCGATCTCTAAAAGAAATAAAGGACTTCAGTCAAGTGTATCTTGTTTAAGGAATTGACGATTACTAGAAGCACAGGAGGCGCGATGGCTGAGGGGTAAAGCGCAAGGCTTCTGAATCATGAGGTCTCCGGTTCCAATCCAGGTGAAGACTGGTGAAGACTCGGATTTTTTATTTCGGGATCTATAGGCGCCTCTGAGTTCACCCAGCTCTAATGGGTACCAAGATTTCTATCCAGGGCTTTGTATAAAAAAGGAATTATTACTTTTATAAAGATATACCAAATCTGTCTGGTCAAATGTTGTACACGTTATTTCTCCCACACCCACTCTTGGATCAAGCTGAAATTTTGCGCAATTATCTCCTCTACCTGACAACGTAAGAATCATTTATTAAAAAATATTAATCATTTATTTAATTGACTATTGCTAATCGATTAGTTTGTTTAGGTATCTCAAACATGGGAAAGAAATAATACTTGAGTGAAGTGGTGGTATAAGCTGAATTACTCCCCTTCATAGGTCGCCGCTTCAAAGTAAATGTTTATGAAAAAAAAAAAAGATAACTCTACAATTTTCTATTTCCATTGGCACCTTACTAGCAGAGTGATTGGGATGTCAGCTTGAGAAGGCTTGATCAATGAGTTCCCTTTTTTTTTGTAAATGCTTTTAAAAAGCGAATATGATAAACATTTCCTTTCGTTCTCTCTCTCCCCCATGTTTCAAAATGGTTCATATAGGTTTATAGAGGATTGAGAAAGCTAAAAGCATGAAATAGTGCTACAAATACAATTGTTAAATATTTTTCTAATCGCACAGATTTATTATTTGTTAGTCTAGATGTATTATTGTTAGTCTAGATGTATTATTGTTAGTCTAAATGTATTATTGTTAGTCTAGATGTATTATTGTTAGTCAAGATGTATTATTGTTAGTCTAGATGTATAATTGTTAGTCTAGATGTATTATTGTTAGTCTAGATGTATTATTGTTAGTCTAGATGTATTATTGTTAGTCTAGATGCATTATTGTTAGTCTAGATGCATTATTGTTAGTCTAGATGTATTATTGTTAGTCTAGATGTATTATTGTTAGTCTAGATGTATTATTGTTAGTCTAGATGTATTATTGTTAGTCTAGATGTATTATTGTTAGTCTAGATGCATTATTGTTAGTCTAGATGCATTATTGTTAGTCTAGATGTATTAAAAATTTAATGACATGACTGATCCAAGCTAATTGATACAATTACACTGAATATAAGCTTTGTTGTTTTTAAAGTATTTTTTTATGTTTTTCTCGATTTAACTTACTAATTGGGTTTCCTTGATCTGCAGCCATGTCGTCTCATCTCTACACCATCAAAACTTTGGAGAAATTAAAGATACTGCAAGACAATTATTCGAACATACCAAAGATTTGGATCGGTCTGAATGACATAGCTGTGGAGGGCGTTTACAGGTGGGAAGATGATGACAGTGTCTATGATGTCAGCTGGCAGCCAATGATATATAGTCCAGGTAATGGGCATTGACAATTGTTAAAATATTTACTTTGCTTTGTAATTCATTGAAAGCCAACAGCGTCTTTGGTCGCGACCAAATGAGGATATGACGGAATATGATTCTCCGCCTGCCAACAGAAATCATTGTCTTATATTTTCTTACACCAGTGTTTCCCATACTGTATTCCGTTTAAGCCAATGGTTCCGCGAGGCCTGAGTAGGTCTTTCACTAACTTTTAGAATAATTATTTAACTATTAGGCCACCACATGAATTAAAATCTCCTAAAAAAATGTTCCGTTAAGGAAATATGGAAACACTGTCTTAACTATTAGAATTGCTTTTGAAATAATTGAAATAATAATGTTTTTCTATACTTCCAGGTGAACCAAATAACTATGGCGATGAAGATTGCAATATTTTTAATTTCAATTTGCCCAAAATAAATGACTTTCGCTGTAGCGAAAGTTGCATGTTCATTTGTGAAAAGCCTTTTTATAACATTCCATAAAAGTGTGACCCGTTAACTGTGTGATTCTTTTAATGAAAGATAACGAGAGGGATGAACATCAAACACTCTGCATCGTTACGGAGAACAAAAAATAACAAGGAAAATATCTATAAAAATAAATCATTAAAAAGCAGATCTAAGGGAAAGAACTCCGCATTTACCACTTTTTTCTCAATAATGTATGAGTTATTTCCATTATTTGATGTCAAACAAAAAAATAATCAATAATTGACTAATTGATTTATGTTTTAATTGAATCATGTAAAATAAATCAATTTTTAAAGTTTTAAGTTGATCCGAGAATGGGTGTGGGAAAAATAACGTGTTCAATTATTTATGAGGACGAAACCTAACATATATAGCCATATATGTAATACTGAAGGATACGTTTACCTTGTTGGTAGAAAAAAAAAGTAAGTAATTGACTATTTTTTTTTATTGATGTATGTGGGAGAAATAGCGTGTTTAAACTTTTTACGGGACAGACGGGACAGACGGACAGAGTGAGTTGATAAAGCTTTGTAAAAAGGAGGTAGTATATAAGTTGTACAGGTAAAGGACTGTAGTTGAGAGAAAGGGTTTACATTTACATTTTGTTATTTTCTTATAAGAAATTAGTTCAAGGTGGCTTTGGGTTATTCAATGTTGAGACTCTGATAGGAATGTAACATGTTGTCTACTTGAGAACAGGCTTCAGTCATAGTAGTTTGCCAGTTAATTATAGCAGAAACCTACACAGCTATGCCAGATTGATAAGCATTCAGGTTTTCTACTCATTTTATACAAGCTTACTCAGTCTTTTTGTCAGGTGAAAGGTTTTTATACCTTATTACTCTCTCACCCAGACTCGGATCAAATATATATTTTACAAAAAATTTTTCCTGTACCTAACAAAAGCAAAAGTATTAAGAGAGTTTGTGTTACCACACAAACTAAGAGGTGGCCCTGTCGAATTGACCCATAGATCAGGAATATTCTTGTTATTATAAATGACTATCCCTGTAGCGACATGTTTATTTGTGAAAAGCTATATTACAAACTCAGAGCATGGATCAGGAATACTCGAGCCATGGTATTGCTTCTATCGTTTTAAGTTATAACATATTAAAAAAATCATTAGGCGTTATTTTTCACCAAAAAAAAGGCCAACAGGACAACACGTGGTCAAAAATAAGACTCTTCTAAAGATTTGAAATAGAGCTCCCTTCAAAGTAGAGCACGGAACCTTCCTAATGATGAACATTTGTTTTAGTCCACCAAAAGTTTCGTTGGCATACAACGCAAAACAATAAACCTAAAAGCCTGTAATGCAGTGTGATTGTTTTAAAGTTGGAGATGATTTCTATCATGGTTACCGAGTTACAGTTAAAGTCACATACATTCATTTTCAAACAAACTTTTTCAGAAATTTTCTTTAGCAATTTTGTATACACACAAAACGCCTTCTCTCATTTTGATTATGGCTGCTTCGTTTCTTTTAGTCTTAGCGAGGATCGCCCCAGTCTGTCTCCATGCACTTCGGTCTTTGGCTATATCTTCCCACATACTTTTGTTGATGTCTGTGGCTCTAATGTCTCGCTTGAGTTAATCTTGAGCGGCCCTTGGGTCTGACTTCCTCCAGACCCAAAACCTTTTTTCGAAATCTATAATAAGATCCACTTATCAATTTTTAAAAAAATGTAATAGAGAGAGAGTGTACTTAAAAATTAAATTTAGTTTTTCTTTGCTTAAAAAAATAAAATTATTTAATATATATATTTAAGTAACAAAAACAATTTTTTTTTTAGGGATTTACGAAGTGTAGCTTATCAAGCTAAAAGCGAACAAGTTCAACCACGATTGTGTAAGATTTAAAAGTATTGTCGGTAAAAATGCGGGGAATGACGCATAACGCTGCAGACTTCTCGAAATATGGATTTTTTCTTAATTGTGGAGACCTATGGGCTGTCAATCCGTCTGACCTCCGCTAAATCCGACCCTGATCAAGGCGTCTTCTAGCGGGTCTAATTATTGTTTCTTTTTTAAGCTGCAAGGAAAAAAACTTAGGTACGTCAAAGTTGAACAGTTGTGACTCAAGAAAGACTTCCCGATGTATTGACATTTACCTTTGAGAGGAACGATATGTTTCGTTATTCACGCAGACGTTCCAGCAATAATGAAATCAAATGTCCAGAACTTGTCTCTTAATCTCATTTTTACCTTTACCTTTACCTATCTCTTAGTCTGTTGGAACTTTGGGGCACCAAGCAAGACTCGTCGACATTCTTTCTCCATTCCTCTCTTTTGCCTTAGTTAGAACCTCTTTCAATGGCATGCCCGTCCATCATTTAATGTTGTCCTCCCATCGCTTTCTCTGTCTGCCTTATCTTCTTTTTCCTGGTATTGTTCCCTATAGGAAGGACTTTGCGCGCCCCGAAGAACTTGTAATATGGTCATAAATTTTGAGCTTGCGTTTTATTACTATAGTTAGCAGGCCATTATGGGGACCGATCGATACTGTAACCCTGTCTCTAATCTCTTTCTGATTGCGATACCTAGGATTCTTCTGTAGCATCTCAATTCTATTACTAGGATCCTCCTCTCTAGCTCTGCAGTCATTGTCCAGAGACTCACAAGCATATAAAAATGTGGCCATGACCAGGGAACGCATCAGTCTGATTTTGGTGCCGAGGGCTAAGCCTTTGTCTTTCCATATTATTTTCAGTTTTGAAAGGGCTGCTGTGGACTGTGCTATTTGGGCCAATAGTTCGGGTTTCGTTCTCTCCCTTTATCTAATTACGTAAGTTTTAAAATTGGCACAAATGTCGTTTTTACTTGATCTCTTATCTTATATAATACAGACGTTACTTCAAAAAAAGAAGATGATTACGTCCTACGCGTCATGCATTTAGTCATGCATATTAACCAATGACTTACATTCTGCCAAGTCACTGTTACGTGCGCATCTTAGTGTCAATGTGAAATTGTGCGAATGTCGAAAGTGAGAGGAGAACCAAAATGGAGGAATATGAACAAGAAAATGTTTTCAGTGTTACTAAAGATGAAAGTATTTATAAACGGTGATTTGTCGTTTCCATGTCTAAAGAGTCTTATCTAATGTGAAGACGTAACAAGTGGCACCCAACGTAAAAGGTAAAACCCACATATCCCTCTCACATATTCCTCTATACACAGTGGATCTCCTGTCAACAGACAGTAGAGATAGTAAAGTCTAGATCTAGAGACAGGAGAACATTCGAGTCGATATTATTAGAAATAGACTATGGCGGACAAGGCTGAGGTAGCAGCGTTGAAGGAAGAGGGAAGGTTGTTGGAGCTGGAAGGGGCAGAACTAAGAAAATATGTGCAAGAAAGGTTAATGGAGAGGGAGAGATTAGCGATGGAAAGAGACAAAGAAAAGGAGTGATTAGCGATGGAAAGAGACAAAGAAAAGGAGAGATTAGCGATGGAAAGAGACAAAGAAAAGGAGAGATTAGCGATGGAAAGAGACAAAGAAAAGGAGAGATTAGCGATGGAAAGAGACAAAGAAAAAGAGAGATTAGCGATGGAAAGAGACAAAGAAAAGGAGAGATTAGCGATGGAAAGAGACAAAGAAAAGGAGAGATTAGCGATGGAAAGAGACAAAGAAAAGGAGAGATTAGCGATGGAAAGAGACAAAGAAAAAGAGAGATTAGCGATGGAAAGAGACAAAGAAAAGGAGAGATTAGCGATGGAAAGAGACAAAGAAAAGGAGAGATTAGATAAGGAGGACAAAAGAGAAAGAGACAAAGAAAAGGAGAGATTAGCGATGGAAAGAGACAAAGAAAAGGAGAGATTAGATAAGGAGGACAAAAGAGAAAGAGACAAAGAAAAGGAGAGATTAGCGATGGAAAGAGACAAAGAAAAGGAGAGATTAGCGATGGAAAGAGACAAAGAAAAGGAGAGATTAGCAATGGAAAGAGACAAAGAAAAGGAGAGATTAGCGATGGAAAGAGACAAAGAAAAAGAGAGATTAGCGATGGAAAGAGACAAAGAAAAGGAGAGATTAGATTAGGAGGACAAAAGAGAAAGAGACAAAGAAAAGGAGAGATTTGCGATGGAAAGAGACAAAGAAAAGGAGAGATTAGATAAGGAGGACAAAAGAGAAAGAGACAAAGAAAAGGAGAGATTAGCGATGGAAAGAGACAAAGAAAAGGAGAGATTAGCGATGGAAAGAGACAAAGAAAAAGAGAGATTAGCGATGGAAAGAGACAAAGAAAAGGAGAGATTAGCGATGGAAAGAGACAAAGAAAAGGAGAGATTAGCGATGGAAAGAGACAAAGAAAAAGAGAGATTAGCGATGGAAAGAGACAAAGAAAAAGAGAGATTAGCGATGGAAAGAGACAAAGAAAAGGAGAGATTAGCGATGGAAAGAGACAAAGAAAAGGAGAGATTAGCGATGAAAAGAGACAAAGAAAAGGAGAGATTAGATAAGGAGGACAAAAGAGAAAGAGACAAAGAAAAGGAGAGATTAGCGATGGAAAGAGACAAAGAAAAGGAGAGATTAGCGATGGAAAGAGACAAAGAAAAAAAGAGATTAGCGATGGAAAGAGACAAAGAAAAGGAGAGATTAGCGATGGAAAGAGACAAAGAAAAGGAGAGATTAGCGATGGAAAGAGACAAAGAAAAGGAGAGATTAGATAAGGAGGACAAAAGAGAAAGAGACAAAGAAAAGGAGAGATTAGCGATGGAAAGAGACAAAGAAAAGGAGAGATTAGATAAGGAGGACAAAAGAGAAAGAGACAAAGAAAAGGAGAGATTAGCGATGGAAAGAGACAAAGAAAAGGAGAGATTAGCGATGGAAATAGACAAAGAAAAGGAGAGATTAGCAATGGAAAGAGACAAAGAAAAGGAGAGATTAGCGATGGAAAGAGACAAAGAAAAAGAGAGATTAGCGATGGAAAGAGACAAAGAAAAGGAGAGATTAGCGATGGAAAGAGACAAAGAAAAGGAGAGATTAGATAAGGAAGACAAAAGAGAAAGAGATAAGGAGATAGTAGCAATTGAAAGGGAAAAGAAAAATGAATGAGTTGCCATTGAAAGAGAAAGATTAGCGTTTGAAAAAGAGACAGAAGAGAAAAAGTTAAAAACAAACCAAGAAAAAGAGAGTGATAAAAGAAAGAGTGACACTACAGGGAATAAACTGGCCAAATATAAAGGTTTGATATTCAACGAAGACAAAATGGACATTGACATTTTTTTGAAGAAGTTCGAAATAGAAATGAGAGAACTGGAGTACCCTGAAGACAAATGGACATTCTTATTGTCTAGATCATTTACAGCGGAGGTGCCGTCAAAAATATGTATGAACCAGAGTAACTACAGCATTGTGAAAGAACAACTACTTCGAACTTTCGGGAAAACAGAAGCTTTCTATCGCCAACAGTTTGTTAATTGTGAGATAGAACCAGAGGATGACCCGCAGACCTTCCTGGACAAAATGAGCAGCCATTTCGATAAATGGATCGAGACCGCTGAGGTAGAAAAAACCTTTGACAGTCTTAAGACATTTCTCATGCTGGACAAAGTGATGTACGAGTGTCAGTAGGAATTAAAAATATTTATGTTGGAGAGGAAACCAAAATCCATAAAAGACATAGTAAGACTGATAAGGGCCTATAAGGTGGCACATCCCGATAAGAAACTATCCAGGGGCTGCGACATAGAAGAAATAGTTGCCTTTAACAGAACATGTGAGACACAGAATAACTCTCATAGAACAAGGGAGACACAGGATAGACATTATAGACGTGGTACAGATGAAAGACAATATGATAGCCGCAATGGAAGATATCAAGGAAACAGACAGGAAAGAAAGGACTGGGCGAAAGGTGGAATAGAGCAAGGCTTATCATTGTCATCTGATACTGGAACATTTTAGTTTTTTCAGACATTTGTAGGGAACAAAGCAGCCAAGACCATCAGGGATACAGGGAGCACTATTATTGGAGTGAATAAGAAATTACTGGAAGACCATGAATATACAGGCGAATCTAGGAAGTGTGTTATGTTTAATGGGAATATTGTACAATTACCGATTGCTAAAGTTATTATAGACACACCGTATTTTAAGGGGACAGTAGAAGCTTGTTTTGTAGATCAGGGTGAGATAGATTTAATTATTGGGAACATTCATGGGGTGAAAATATGTTCAGTAGGGGAGATTGAGAATTGGAAGAAATATTATGGGATAAAGTCTACTCGATGTAGAAATGGGGAGGTGGAAGAAGACATAAGATCCCATACATCCGACGACATGGGTAGCAGAGAGCACGAGAAGAAAGAATTACCAGATAAGGTAGAAAGCAATGCAATTGGAATAGGTCGTAATCAAAGTAAAGTAAGGCAATCAGTGGTACAGGGAACGCGATTTAAACCCACATACACACGTACAAGTCCATACATCTTATGCTTTAATTGTGGGAGAAGGGGACATTCTAGAAGACAGTGTCAACAGTTAATCAGAGTTAAGGAATTAAGGTACAATAGTGGAGAGGCGTATACGAGAAAAGATATGGATATTAACAGGCTAGTAAACAGTACAGCTAGATCATTCTGTAGTGGGATCACAATGGGACATCATTGCAAAGGAGGGAAGCGGAAAGGATGGCATGTCAATAATGTTAAAATTATATAGATAGGATTAGATTCTACAATGAATAAATATATGTGTAATGAATTGGATATTGTTGTTACGTATGCATGTAGGTTAAGGATACTACATTATAGAAGTTTAGTAAAGGCTATATAGAGAATGTAAAAGAATATAAGTAGTGGAAAGTAGATACGTAGATTTTGCACAATGTATTTAATTTTGGGTGGTTCTGTTTGATTATAATTATTCTATTAACATTACATTTGTAAGAAAATTATCAAAATGGTGTGGTAGAAATACATTAAAAGAAACGTCAAGACTGGAATTATTATATAGGCCGGATGATACTAAGAAGTAAATAGCATTGGGTTAAATCTATGGTATTAGGAGTGTTATAAGTTAGTTATATGCTGAGTCATGTTGTTGGGGGTACAATGCATGGAGCAAGATGGATTTGCTTTGTTTACTATTTGATTGCGGCTGGAATGAGGGTGTTTTGTACAGGCATAAAATTATGAGTGTGGAGTTGTATGAATGAAATGTGATACAATTTTATTTAGCAAATCATGAATAGAAATATGATTACTTATAGATATATGTTCACAGAAGTTGTTTCAGTTGCTCATAATAACAGTTATTATTGTGATTAATATAATTGTCGTTTTGTGTTCGAATTGTAGTGGTATTAACAAGACATTGTGTATGATTTTTTTTTTTGGTTATTACATTATGGTTCTATATGTTACAGATTTGTTTAAACTTGAAATAGTCTGATAATATTTTCAGTGATTTGTATTTTGGACGTTCATTGAACATCGAACTTGTTTAACAGGGGGGGGGGGGTGTTACGTGCGCATCTTAGTGTCAATGTGAAATTGTGCGAATGTTGAAAGTGAGAGGAGAACAAAAATGGAGGAATATGAACAAGAAAGTGTTTTCAGTGTTAATAAAGATTAAAGTATTTATAAACGGTGATTTGTCGTTTACATGTCTAAAGAGTCTCATCTAATGTGAAGACGTAACAGTCACTGGTTTTTCTGGCTAGCTCAGGTAACCCATTCCATGCTCTAATAGCACTAGGGAAGAAGGAGTATTTGTACAAATTTGTCCTAGCATATGGGACCAGGAATGTGCCTTTATCTTTGTGTCTTTCAGAGTATTTTATTAAATTTTGTTTTTGTCTTTGAAGATTATGGTTCAGTGTTTTATGTATAATTGCTACTTTACTTTTGAGTCTTCTGTCCTGAAGGCTTTCTAAATTTATTGATTTTACTAATGGTGTTACTCTAGTCAAATGTTAATATTCGTTTGTTATGAATCTCACTGCTCTATTTTGTGTTTGTTCTAGTTTCTTAATGTTTTCTTGAGTTGAGGGGTCCCACACGGTGGATGCATATTCTATTATTGGCCTAACCAAGGTTAAATAACATTTTAGTTTTATGTTCTAATTTGATTTATAGAAATTTCTTTTAATAAATCCTAATGCTTTGTTGGATTTTTTTATAGTTTCAACAATATGTGAATTCCATGCCAGATTTTCATTTATTATAACACCTAGGTATTTTGCGTTTTTAGTCTGTGTTACTAGTTTGCCATGAATAAGGTAAGTGGAATTAATTTGTTTTAGTTTTTTTGTTACTCTTAACAACTGACATTTTTCTGGGTGGAAAGACATGCTCCGATTTGATTTCCATTTCTGTAATTCATCTAATTCTCTTTGTAAAATATCTGTGTCTTGTTTTGTTTTTATTGTTCTATATATTATGCAATCGTCTGCAAATAATCTGACTTCTGTTCCTGAACAAATGCAATTTGGTAAATCATTTATGTAAATTAAAAATAGTAGTGGACCCAAGACTGTTCCTTGAGGTACACCTGAGTTTACTGTTATTGGTGTTGATTTAGAGCCATTTATTATTACAGTTTGTTCCCTCCCTATCAGAAAATCTTTAATTTACTGATGCAGTGGACCATTAATGCCGAAATATTTTAATTTTTTAAGCAAACGATGGTGGTGAACTTTGTCAAAAGCCTTGGATAAATCTAGTAAGATAGCATCTATTTGTTCACTATTATCTAAACCTTTTGAAAAATCATCAATTAGTCCTATTAGTTGTGTTTCACAAGATCTATATTTCCTAAAGCCATGTTGGTATGGGGTGAGGACATTATGTTTGTCTAATTGGTTTATGATATTGCTACATATTATGTTTTCTAGTATTTTACATGTGATGCTGGTAAGTGATACTGGTCTGTAGTTTCCTGGATCAGATTTTTCTCCTTTTTTAAATAGGGGGGGGTGACATTAGCTTCTTTCCAGTCCTTTGGTACTCTGCCCTGGTTAAGCGATGCCTGAAAGAGTATTTTGAACACTGGGGCTAGCTCATTGCTTAGTTCTTTGAGTAATCTAGCTGGAATACCATCAGGTCCAGACGCTTTTTTTGGTTTGGTGTTGGCTAATAGTTTTTGAATTCCATTTTCTTGTACTACTAAATCTTCTATGTTGTCTACTTGGTTCAAATTAAGAAATATGTCTTTGTCTCCTGGGGCTGAGAATGCTGATGCAAAGTATTTGTTTAGGATGTTTGCTTTAGTTTTCATTATCATTATGTATTATGTTATGTTCATCTTTTAATGGCGCTATGCCTGTTGTTTCCATTTTCTTAGACTTAATGTATGACCATAGGTTTTTGTTGTTATCTTTAGATATTACATTGTTTATGTATTCACTCTGCAGCTGTCTGCTTACTTTTTGGGTTAGGTGTTTAATTTTTATATACTTTTTGTAAACTCTTTCTGCCTTGGTTTCTTTAAATTTTCTATATAGGTTTTCCTTCTGTTTACAAAGCTTCTTTAGTCTATTATTAAACCAGCATTTATTTATTTTGTTTGATGTGTATTTAATTCAAATCTATATTATATTTAGAATGTTCCTGAATGATTCTGTGATTGACTGACCGATTACTCTATCTCCCACTTGGACGAAAAAAATACGAAAATTCCTAGGACAACGAAATACTTCTGACGCTCGAAACTAAAGTGGTTCAACTTTTAAAAAAAGGATTGTTTTTCACAATTTTGACCCAATATATTTATAAAAGACGATATATTGAAAAGTACATTATAATTCATCCCGTTTTTAAACACTAGTTCAACTCTTTACAAAGTGTATATCGATTCACTCACTTTATCTATATGTCTGTCTATATGTCTGTCTGGTAAAAATTGTGAACACGTTATTTCTCCCAAACCCATTCTCACAATTATTCATTAATTTAGACTTGACATAAACCAATAAAAACCAATAAGACAATTAATTACGGGTAATTCATTATTTTGTTTAATAAGAACAAAGAAAACGTATACATCAGTATTCATAGATATGGCTTAATTAGCTAAATACTTGTTAACGTTATTTCTCCCTCACGCATTCTCCGATTAAGTTGACACTTTAAACAATTATTTATTGTAGCTAACGAATCATGAATCAATAATCAAAATACTCAATTAGTCAATTAACTATTGGTCATTAATTATTTTGTTTGAAATCGAATAAGGAAATCATTTTGTACATTATTGGTAGTTTTAGTTTTTAGAATGGATTTCTTCTATTTAGACAAGCTTTGCTTTTTTTTAAAAAAAGGAATGTTTATATTTTGCTTGTTTGGTGAGTACATTTCTCCTTGGCACAAAACTTGCTTTTGTAGGTACTGTATAAAAACAATCAAATTTTCCAACTAAATGTAGTTCTGATCAAATAATTTCATAATTTATTTTTTCATGTTACGATTTGAGTGAAGTTGAAAAATTCCCGTGATGTTTGTTTTGGTTTCCTAGTCAACCAGACATCAAGTAGATATTCTTCTTTTTCTTCTTCTTCTTGAAACTGTCAGGTAGAGTTGAGCTTTCATCTCTTGGAACTCTAGGCCAGCATAAGTCAACAAGAGCTTCCTCTCACCGGCCTGAATAACAGTGTACACTGTTCTGTCTGGGGGGTGGGTCAGACTCGCGGCAAGAGGCCGCGTTCACTAGGACCCCCGCAATTTTCCTTTTCTATACCAAGCTAACCGTGTAGGACACGCCATTTATGTAATGGCCCCTTGAGGAACAGCGCCTGGATTGTGAGAAGGTTGTGGGAGCTTTTTTACAACTCCGCACAGTGCAATGAAAATGCTCTCGCACCCCCTAAGGCACCCCCACGGGAGTCTTGTTTTGCTACCTTTTAGCCTAATCGTTTCTTCCTACGATCGTTTCCACCCAGGCGCCACTATGAGGCAGGGTAGCATGCCCGGGCATATAGATATAGACAATGCGTCTTTGGCTTATAAACTAGAAATGGTCGTCAAAACAAAAAGCTAATAACCTACAACGAACAACTGCTGACCTTACGATAAAAGTCATAAAACACTTTCACACTATGACTTAGAAACTATATATATAAACAAATTACAAATGTTATACATGTGCTTTCAAATTATTTTCTAATTAAATTCTGGAATAAACTAAATTGTAACAGTGTGTGTGTTGTTGTTTTTTATTAACATATTAAGTCTGCCACATTGTTATATGCTTGCGATTCTTAGACGATAACTGCAGAAATAGAAAAGAGAAACCTGGCACTGGAATTGAGATTGCATTGAAGGATCACTTAAAAAGACCACTTCATAAATGAAAAGATTAGTAACAGGATCACAACGGCTATGGACCTCATTCACCAATCGTAAACAAACAACATTTAGCCACGTGATTCTCTATCTCTTCTATACAAATTACGTAATTCACACAGGCTATCACGTGAAAGTTTTTTTCGGTGTTTTATCGATATTATCACGTGGCTAAATGTTGTTTATGTTTGGTGAATGAGGACTATTGGGCCTCACAATCACCTGCTTACTTTCTTACACTTAGGTCCTCCCGACCCGTTCGGCGCATTGGGCGGCAAGTTTGTGTTGAGAAAGTGTATTTTCCTATCAAGTCCAATAACTTGATTTGTCCAAATAGGCTGCAATCTTTGGAAAATGTTCCCTGCCTTTACTATTTGATACGCTCCATCATGTGCTATGATGCTGCTAAAGTACGTGAACTTGTCCAACTCTTCAAGCTTTGATTCGCCGAGTCTGACGGGGACACCCTTTCCCTTATATCCCACTCACAAAATTTTAGTCTTATCCAAGTTTATGCGAAGGCTTATTTTGGGTGCCTCTCTATTTAGGCTCTTCGTTATTTGTTGTATGCATTTATTTGTAGCCCCAAGTAGTGCAACGTCATCGGCAAAATCCAAGTCCGCCATTCGGTTTTGTTCACACCATGGAATACTAAAGTCAGTCTGGTTCATTGCTCTCCTAATAATGGCTAGGAAGAAGATGAAGGGAGATAAGATGCACCCCTGTCTCACACCTGTCTCACACCTGTCTCACCCCTGTCTCACACCTGTCTCACCCCTGTCTCACCCCTGTCTCACACCTGTCTCACACCTGTCTCACACCTGTCTCACACCTGTCTCACCCCTGTCTCACACCTGTCTCACACCTGTCTCACACCTGTCTCACCCCTGTCTCGATGCAACAAAAAATCTGTTGTTCCTTTGTTTGTTTTAATGCAGCAACTAGACTGTTTGTATAAGTGTCGTATGATTTTGACGAATTCTTCTGGGATGCCGTATTCTCTAACTATTTTCCATAGTGATTCTCGGTGGACACTATCAAACGCTTACTTAAAGTCTACGAAACTGATCGTTAGCCGTTGTTGGTACTCGAGACTTTGTTCTTTGATATTTCGTAGAACGAAAATCTGCTCTGCACATGATCTGCCTCTTCGGAAACCTGCTTGTTCTCTCTGAGCCTCTCATCTAAGAAACTGCTGAAGCCGTCTCAACAAAACAGTGCTGAAAACTTTGCCCGGGACAGAGAGGAGAGTAATTCTTGTCCACTTGTTGCAGTCTGCCAAGTTGCCTTTTTTTTAAAGCTTTACAATCACTCCTTTTTGCCAGTCCTCAGGGACTTTAGAAATTTGCCAACAGAGATTTAAGAGATCAATCAATCTGTTAACAATGCACTGCCCCCCCCGGGCCATGTTTTAGCATTTTTGCTGACACCATGGCTAGCCCTGGTGCTTTTAGTTCTTTAGCACTGTAAAGGCCATAACAACCTCCTCTGTACTTATTGGCTCTGTCTTGACCTTGAGATCATTGTCCGGAGAGGGGTCCTTGAATGTCTAAGACAAGTCTGGAGATGGTTAGTTTAGGGTCTCCTTAAAGTGCTCTACCCATCTTGCATCCTGTTCTTCTTTCGTTAACAAAGTTTTGCCTTGCTTGTCTTTTATCGGTGTCCCATGTCCACTCTTTGCTACAGAATTTGTTGTTTTTTTTTTTGGTTTTATTCTAAGCTTACTACTCTTTTAAAAGTGTCAATTGTGCTGCTCGCAATATTATACTGTTTAGATACAGATATAATGCTAGAAGCGATGACAACTATTTACTGTTCTTTAATGATTATTTCTAGTCTGGGTAAGAAAATAGAAACCTTTTAGTAATCAATCTTACATTTAATGTACATTTATAGAATTAGATCGTAAATGATTGCCATGAAAATGTTTATTTTAATTTTTAAATCACGTAAGTTTTATAGTCTACAATTTTTAATCTTTAAATTAATTACATTTTCATAACTTTTTGTGCATCAATCATTCTGAATCTAGAGCTACAATTTTAACATTATTATTTTATTATTTTTAATTGCCCTTCAGGCCCTTATTACAAAAAAATGTAAGCGACAAATGAGTAAAATATTTTTTTTTAATTTTTAAAACATTTACTAATATTTGTTTGCAATAATGTCAACAAGAAGTATAAAGAATTATATACAATACAGTATTAGCTGAATAGGTGGCGTGGTGGTAGAGTTAAACAAAATGTAACAATTAAGTTGCTAACATTTTAAAGCACTAAATTTGTTTGAAACACTTGACGAGATTTAGAGGTACACGAAGATCTAAAATGCTTGTTTATTTCTGCATGATAAATCGGTCAGTCAGCGCATCTGAAACCAAACTTCCCAGTTTCCAGCGAGTAGTCAACACGATGTTAGTGAGTCTAAATACTGAATCGACGGTACAGACGAGAAGTGTGGTGGACTATGCTCTGAGTTGTTTATTGACAAACTGTACTTCTTTCTCTTTCGACGACCAGCAAAAAGTATGTCAAAGGGGTAAATCGAGATTGTTAAAAGAACTTTGCAACAGAAGAAAACTTGCAAAATATGATGACATGAATTTTTTTTTTAATGTGTGCGAACAGAGCATTTAAAAATATGTTGAATGTTAAAACAACTATCAAGCAAGCAAAATATAAAAATGCTGTTTAAAAAAAAAAGTATCTAAGGGGAAGAACTCTACATTTAAAACTGTAGAACTCAATAATGTTGAAGTTACATCCCTTTTCGATATCTGGAAAATAATTAATTAACATAAACTAATTAAATAATTGGTTATTTTATTTATTAAATCATGTTTTGTTAAGTACAATAAATAATTTCATCTTACGCAGAGAATAAGTGTGGAGACAATTATAACAGGGGACAAAACCCCAAATATTTAGCATATCCTAAGAACAGAAGAATAAATTTCCTTTCTTGGTATCAATGAAAAAAAAAATTAACAGTAATAAATTCACTAATTGGCTATTTCTTTTATTCATTCATGTATTCGCCAATGAATATCTGTGCAAAGTTTAAACTGTGGGATAAATAACGTGTTTAAACTTTTTTACCAGTTAGACAGACATACAGAAACAATGAGTTGATATAAGCTTTGTAAAAAAGAGAAATATTTTATTCATATTCTTTAAAGCTACTGAATTTGAAAAACAAAACGCAACAAATAAAAAAAAAATAAAACAAATCACACAAACACCACACCAGATATAGAAAATAAAATTAAGCTAAGTTTTCACTCAGCCGTTTAGGTATCGACCGAAGTTTTGGTGCTAGAAGCTCTTATACTAATATGGTTTGTTGGACTAGTCCGTTTCGTTTCTTTGATTAAAAAGTATTGGGCCGGAAGTCGCTTTTTTCCCTATATATTATTTGTATTTTTTAGTTCTCTTTTTAAATTAAACTGACATTAGTATTGTTGTAAACTTGTCCCCCCCCCCCCCCAACTGACCATTTTTCCCACGTGAGAACTTTTTGAATTTTGTTTATTTTTGGAGGCGAAACTGACCTGAGGAGTGTGTTGATGTGTGAAGTAACGGGAGTTATGATCGCGGATTTTTGAACGGAGGATTGTTTTTCTTAAATCGGTTTTTGTGACTAGTTGTATGGACATTTTGACACATTTGATTAGGAGAACTGTGACATTATTTCGATTACTTGGATTATTGACTATTCGTAGTGGATTGTGCTTCTGCAACCAGAGGGACATCGGCGACCTGACAATCGGTGAGTTTACTTTCTTCAGTCTACTCTAAAGTCGTAACAGTATGCTATAATTTTAAGTGTACCTGATAGAGAAAAAAATTCTGCACAAAAATACGGGTAGTTGGAATATAACCCGATAGAGGCTATAAAAAGAAAAGACCTGAAACTAGCGCGTGAAACTACACATTTACAGTATTTTATTTGATGAGTATTTTACACAAGATCTGCGTTGTTTTTTTAGGACTAGCTTATTTCATATACCCGGCATTTTCCGATACACAATTTCATACACAAAAAAATTGTTGAAAAAAATTGTAGTGATTTTAAACTTTAAATGATTACTCAAAAAGGTGTTACTCTAATCAATTTTGAATATTATTTTGTTATGAATGTCAATGCTTATTTTGTGTCTGTTCTAGTTTCTTAAATTTTTCTTGAGTAAAGGGGTCGTTTTTCTCCTAATGGGTATACCTGATTTCTCCAAGCAGCCTTTGTAAAATATTGGTCCTTAATAATGCTATGTTTATAAACGAAAAATCGCATGGCTGCGTTATGATTAAGGTACGTGTTAGTTCAATATATTTTATATTACTAGATAACTATAAATAACCGCATAAATAGACCTAAGTTTAATTTTTTTTTTCTGTTAGATAAAGTCATATGGCAAATTTTTGTTTATATCCTAATTCTAAAAAGGAATAATAATAGAATTATACAGTAAAAATAATCACTAAGTTTTTCTTTTAATAGTTTTGAAAGTCTAACACTATGAGTCAGTCCATCTCTTCTAATTGTTTAGAAATGAGTGTAAAAATGTAGGCTTCGATATTTTTACAAACTTCAAACAACTAATATATTGCCTCTTCCATAAAACTTTGTACTTAAAAAATAAATTTATCCAATGCTCGAAATCCTGCTTGTATACTTAGGCCCTATTTAAATCGATCCGGTATCAATGTATTAAATAGCAATAACCCCGCAAAAAAAATTAAATGAAAGAAGATTGAGATATACATATATTTTTGTGACGGTACGCACCTGTACGGGGTACCGGCACCTTTTTTCAATGTCGGGAAAAATGATTAATTTTCTTGTTATTCAACGTTAATGGTTAATTTATTATTTGTTGAAAGTTAGGCAATCTATCACTTAGTACCGGTTCTTTTGTTTTTTTTTACAAAAAAAAGCACTTTATATACTTTCAGCCGACATGCCGTATTATTAAAAACACCTCTATGTGAACTTATCAATCATCTAGAGTCTTAGACAGTAATTATTTTAGACTAGATTTAAGTAGAGTCTAGACCTAGATTTAGTAGGCCTATTATTATTAAAAAAAAATAATCAGTCATTATAGACATCATTCGCAATTTTATTATTAGGTCTAGCATGGGCGTAGCCAGGATTTTTCTTCGAGGGGTGGGTTTGGAGGGATTTTTGTCACACCCCCCCCCCCCGCCCCCTTCCCCCGAAAAAAAAAAATATATTTTTGAATGGATGTGTGTGTGTTTGTACATAATTAATCTCTATTACATTCTGACCCTTCATTCTTTTGAAATACATTTATTGTGCCCAAGAATAGTTTTTTCCTCGAGTTAGTGGAAAAATTGTAGACTCCACGCCCTTGTTATCAAGGGGTCTGGGGAAACGCTGAGAGGTCCCCCAGCGCGGAGCCGAGCCCCGCAGCCAAGCACTATTTCTGGTATTGAAAAGCCAACTAAATGCATATTCTGAGGTACCTACAGTGCATTATTTTGCTATTAAAAACTTTTATTTCAAAAACCTAATGTGCTTTTCTTACTGACTTAGACCCTCTCGCGCCGTTCGGCGCATTCGCTTGCAAGCTGTTTTCACAAAAATCTGTCACTGGCAATGTCCGAAGCCTCTTTCCACCTGCTCTAAGGACCTTTATGAAATTGTGGCGCCAAGTTGTACTAGGATGTCATCGCAACTCTTATTTGGCGTAATTAATTTTGTCGGAGAACATGTCCCGCAAACCTCATGCTACGCTCTGTCACAACCTTACTAAGGGATCGACTCCCATTTCGGCATAGGATTTCCTTAATTTAGACCCGATATGTATAACTGACTCCTAAAATCCGTCTTAGCCATCTTTGTAGAACCACATTTAGTGCTTTTCAATTTCATTGCCTCTTTATTAATTGATCCCAGGCACTGGTAGACATGTGTAACTTGACTACGATTTTGGAATTAGGTGACTATTTTGCTTTAGATGTTATATCGAAAAGGGAAGTTTTATTGTCAAAATCATCTGTTTGGGGTTTAAAACTAAAATATATCTGGAGTTGTTGTTTTTTAAATCAAAACCACATTTAGCTACTGTCATAGAATTTGGTGACTGTAGTTTGCTTTAGAAATAATATTGAAGAGAGAGGCTTTAAACCTTAAAGCGCTCTATTGGGGGATTTTAAACTCACAACCATCTGGAGGGGTTTTAAACTTTTAAAAAAGCCATCTGGAGGAGAGGGGTTGAAACTCAAAACCCCTTATTGGATTGGCTACGCTCAAAGAATTTTAGTGTGTAATTTGCATTTTTTTTTTTTTTTTTTATATTTAAGAAGAAGTTTTTAGCATCAAACCCTCTGAAGGGAAATTTAAACTAAAAACACCCAATAAGCGTGGCTACGCTCATAGCATTTTGATTGCGAAATTTGATTTATTTTTTAGCTTCAAATCCCGCTGGCAGGGGGTTTAAAATAAAAAAACCTTCGGCTATGCTCATAGCATTTTGAGTTTGTAATTTGCTTTTGTATGTTGAAGAGGGGTTTATCGTAAATTTTGGAGAGGCGTTTAAAATCAAAATCTTTCTTAGGTGTGCTCTTGGAATTTTGGAATTGTCGTTTGCATTTTTTTTTTATAGAAGAGGAGGATTTAAATGCAAAACCCCCTTGTAGGGGTATCAAACTCAAAACCCCTGGTAGGGGGCTTTAAACTCAAAACCCCCTGGTATGGGGTTTCAAACTCAAAACTCCTTAGTTGGGGTTTCAAACTCAAAACCCCTCTAAACCGCCTGGTAGTAGGTTTCAAACTTAAAATCCCCTTGGTTGTGCTAGGGCAAGTGATGGTTTAGTATTAAAATTTCACCTAAAATAAACAAAATTAAAGCAAAAGATCAGTCACTAACCCCCCCCCCCCCTGGCTACGCCCATGAGGTCTAGACATTGAAATGTGGATCTATTAATAAACTATAATAGATCTAATTCTAAGTACTAATTAAATAAGTCATTATAAGTAGAAGTATTATAATGAATATTGTATAGATCTAGATTGATTAGGTTATAGATAGATCTATACATAGATCTCTACTTTTGTAGATTAAGTATAGAGTATAGTAAACGTATTACACTATTATTAGATCTATGTCTTATGTCTATATATATCTAATAATTTAATAATTACAAAACTTTAGTCTTTATTTTTATCTAGACTTTTTTCAACTAAAAACTGACTATAGGCATAGCATAGGCTAGACTCGGCAATCTAGTCTCAAGATAGAATCTATACTATTACTAGATCTATTCGATTTTTATATATAGATCTAGACTAGAATTAAATTATAGATCTAAATATACTAATGGAGAGATGATATGCGTTGTTAGCTAATAGCGTTGCACATGAAACAAATCTGGGTTTTTCTAAACTCCAAATACTTGGTATGTAATAGTAAAAAAGCACCTACCTAAATAAATCGTAACTAGAAATCAAAAACCTATATTTATTGTAGTATATATAGGTCTGTGTTTGTATTTTATATAGCCTTCGTAACTTCTTCTATAGAAAAATGACTTTTGTACTTTCTTTTACTGAAAATTTTGCTATTCGCGTCTGACACATATATTATTTGTATGTTCAGCAACAAACCCTATTGAAGAAAAAAAAAAAAAAAAAGTTTATAACAAAGCTTTTGTATTCAACAATATAATAGTAATATAGAATGTACGTAAAATATTCTAAAGGTTTGTACTATTTGATTGATAAATATTGCGAACCAAGTCAGTGGCTTATTGGTTTAGAGCTTGGATTCCAAACCAGTGGTCCTGGGTTCGAATCGTGGTAAAAAACCCAGAAATTAAAATTACGGGATTTGTAAGGTGCTCCTGAGACCACCCAACTCCAATGGGTACCTCACTTTAGTAATGGAAAGTGAAGGAGGATGGTCTTTGTGCTGACACATGACACCCTGCTCGCCCTGATCTTAAAAGATGTGTAAATCAGAACTTTAGATCTAGTGTCTGATATAGATGTCCACATAATGAATATTCTGATACAAAAATCGCACAAGTATGCCTTCCTAGCAAACCGTTTCAGAAAATGCGTATGTACTGGCAGCTGACGGTGTCACAGGTTCGATACCCGAAATGAATCAAAATATTTTTATAATGTTTTTTATAATTGTTTAATTATGCTTGAAGCTTAATAATGAAGGTATTGTCTTTAATTTTTTTTTTTTTTTGCGCTACCTTTGAAATGGTCAATTTGAAAAAATTGAACGCTAATCTTTCCTTCTGTGTCTTTAACCACTGAGCGGTATCCCTCATACGATAGGCGTTGCCCTGCAGCTATTCACGGCTGTTCCTGTTCAAAGTTTCCGCAATGTATGTTACCATTAATGGACTCCAAATACGCAGTACGGGTCAAGTGATTCTCAACCGCTATTGATCGCGGCCCAAGATCAAGCACCGACGGAGTTTTCTACATATTTCTTTGAGAACACAACGTCGCCCTGAAGGACCAACTCGCCAGCTCTCATGTACTGATAACAGCTCCTTGTAGAATAATGTCGATGGCTTGGCATGCTTTATCCTACGCTCACTTTCACGATGACTGTTTCGCTAATCGGAGAGGTCAGACCAGTGAGAAGGATTGTTTTCATAAGATAGACGAGATCTGTATTGGACATGGTCCCTTATAGTCTTGTCCGAAGTTTTGACTATGACATCGAGAAGTACTGGTTAGGTCGTTCCATGCTGTTGGAGTAGCTGCCTTCAGGCATCGATGAATAATCCCCACGTGGAGACCGAAGCCACCGATCACCACGTTCCTATTATGTGACCAGTTGTACAGTAAAAGAAAAAAAAAAAGCTTCCTTTGTGGGTATACTGCTTTTCCTCATAGCACCCATTTGGAGCGAAGTGGCAGTTAATTGTACAGGACGACCACATCTTTGTCGTATTACCACCCCGAGTCTCAGAATATCCTTGCATTGAATGGGTTGGCTCCCATGATGTCGCGAGTTAACTAATTGCAAATAACAGACGTTTCCGACTAGTTGCCACGTTAATGTAACGTGAGAATCCGTGAGATGGAATCCTTTAACCAACATAAAAAAAGTCCCCTCATGGTTCAATGAGCCGTCGTGTGTCCATATGTATCACATGACTAAAGTATTTCTTCTTACAGAAAGATAGGCGTTGACCGGGAGCTCTTTACCCCTTAGTGCCGTCACGTCAGACTTGTTCACTCTTAATCAAACATCTAGTAATGAAAGCAGAGAGTCCCTGGACTTACCTCTTCGATTATATGAACATGAGATAAGACAATAATGACTTTGTTTTCAGGTAGCATTGCAGTCCACAGAGTCGAAACGTACACATTGATAGACATATATATCTCATGCAATACAGAAGATGGATTTAAACTTCTGATAAAAGGTTCAGTCATCGCCTGTGTCTGGATGTCCGACTACAAAGTTAATTACATAACAGCAAAAGAAAACTGTAAAGGTAATATTACAGTACATTTATTTTAAAATAATTTCACCCATTGTTACGTGCGTGTTGTAGTGTGAATGTGGAATGCTGCGAATGTTACGTGCGTGTCGTAGTGTGAATGTGGAATGCTGCGAATGTTACGTGCGTGTCGTAGTGTGAATGTGGAATGCTGCGAATGTTACGTGCGTGTCGTAGTGTAAATGTGGAATGCTGCGAATGCGTGTTGAAAGGAGGTGAGAACCGAAATGGAGGAATGTAAACAAAATAGTGCTGACAGTGTTAATTAACATTAAATTCTTTATAAATTATGATTTGTCCGTGACACTCAGTACACTGAGTTTCTGTCAAAGTTAGCATGTAAAGTCTGGATTAGTCGGCCTGTGTGAAACGTCACAAAACTAGACAAATCGGACAGAAAGACAACTACCAACACAGTGCTGTGGAGAACTCTAGAACAGAACAAGACACACAGAAAGTCTCTGGTCTTTCGCTCCACCCAAACTCGTCCCAGGACGTTTTGACCAAATCTTGCTTCTGGAAAAGGATGGGCTTTAGGGCGAAAGAGTGAGGTCGACGTGTTGAGCAAATCCTACTCACTTTAATCAAATTTTTTAGCGCAAGTTACTTAGTCATCCCCCCTATCTTAACCTATATAATACAGACGTTAATTCAAAAAAGAAGATTATAACGTCCTAAGCGTCATGCATTTAGTCATGCATATAAAAAATGACCCATATTCTGCCAAGTCACTGGTTTTCCTGGCTAGCTCAGGCAACCCATTCCATGCTCTAATAGCACTAGGGAATGAGCATTTGTACAAATTTGTCTTAGCATATTAGAATTAGAGTTAGATCTAGACTAGACTCTAGAGTCTAGACTTAGATGTCGGCTTCAATAGATAAATGGGATTATAAGGTATGTCAGGACTTCTAAATTCGCAGATATAAGGAACTAAAATATGTAAAAATGCATTTGAAAGACAAATTTGAAGCTTAGTTTTATTAACTAATGAAATCAATACACTATAATTTGTACTTGATAGACAGATAGATAGATAGATAGATAGACAGGCAGATATATATATATATATATATATATATATATATATATATATATATATATATATATATATATATATATATATACAGAGAGAGAGAGAGAGAGAGAGAGAGAGAGAGAGAGAGAGAGAGAGAGAGAGAGAGAGAGAGAGAGAGAGAGAGAGAGAGAGAGAGAAAGATACATAAATAGATAGATAGATAGATAGATAGATAGATAGATAAATAGATAGATTATCTATATAGATAGGGTTATCTATGTTCTGGAGTGTATTTCTGTGTGTGTTTCTATGGTGACGGTGGGAAGAGGTTAACGATTGGTTGTAAATAATGCAACATAGGTGGCATTGTCGTCTTTTGGTCTTAGTTAGGACTGACGACTCTGTAACGTAAGACTGAAAGGTGGTGTTATTGTAGTTCGGTAGATTGTGTTAAAGAATATTATTACTTTAGTGCTGTACATTTAGTTGATCTCATATCAGCTTGACTTTGTCTATATTATCACTAAAGCTGTATTTAGTATTGTTCACAAGGAAGTTATTCAAGTTATTTGAAGTTTTATTAGTTAAGATATATTACGCCTACAAACGGTTTAGTTGTCTACCAGCAGTTTGGTGCTACAAGTCAACGACCGGGAACAACAATCTATATGTATGTTTATTGCATTGTCTGTGCTGGCTATACTGGCTTTAAAAAAAACAGTTTGTGTAAATTGAAAGAAATCGCTCCTATGAAGTAGCACATGGGGAGTATACACGATCAAATTATAAGTTGTATTAGTTCAATACTCAACGTTATAGAAGGCCTGAACACTGTCCTGCAACGTCACAACCTGTGGGTTCTGTACGACACGAGCTATTGATCTAAACTGCCCACATGCATATGTTTTTAATACAGAGAGCAACTTTAGTGTTTCTTTGTGAGAAATTTTCTTTAATAGACCCTGATTTTCTGCTAAAGCAAGAACACACATTTCTGTATTTTATAAAGTAAAATAAATTATGATAAACATTGTTTCATATTTTGTAATATTTTGTACAATTTGTTTTTTTCAACCTGTATGTTATTATGTTACGAATGTTGTAACAATTATCCTCCACCATCATTGTCCATATTGTACATGCTTGTGAAGTCTACAGTCGACATAAAAAATTAAATGTTCTTAATTATTCAGAACGTCAGGTTTTCAAGGATATCAAAACCTTTTTGTATCGCACTAATAGACCCCTGTGACTAAGATACAGTTACAGAGAAAATGTTGCAAAACAGAAACTCCCCAGATGGCTGACTGCTGCAACCAACACAGTCACCTTGACAATGAGGAAGTAATGTTCCAAATCCTCACAGAAGGTCTGAAATGTGTATTCTGCGGCCTTCGTGAGTGACCTCCAGCTGCCTCGCTCTGAAGCCGCATGCAATCAGGTGCTCTCTTCTATGTGAGCCAAGGAAAGTTGACGCCTAAGCTGGTCGTTGAAGCGTTTCCGTGGGGCGCCTCTGTTACGTCGACCACCTTTTAGCTCAACAAAAAAGACTGCCTTTGGCATACGTTCGTCTCCCACACAGTTTATATAGGATATACAGTGTGTGTGTGTGAGTGTGTGTATGTGTGTTGAGCAAAAGAACTGCACGTTTAAAAAAAAAATATAGATAAATGGTTTAATGTATCAAAAGGGAATTAACAAGTATAAGGGAAAAAAACTGAACAATGAAGAAAAAGGGAAAAAAGAATATGACTGAGATGTGTTGATATGTTGAAATATCATTTAATGTACAACTTTTATTATTTGATTGTTCAATTATCTATTGTAAACATTTTCAATGTATACATCCTAAGTAATTTACATTTTAAAATAAGATTGATTCTGTGCGATTATATTAACCTAAATGGTTTATTCTCTGTATAGTTAGGAAACTCTAACAGACCCCAAAATTTCTGTATGATATAGGATGGAGGTTCTTTGTCTTGGGCTCCACAGCATATACAGTGTCACGCAAAAAAAAGTGTTGAGAAGAATTGAATTTTTTAAACTCATAATTTTATAAAATAATACTGCTTGGAAAAGTTGATTTAAGGAAAAGTTGTTTTAAATTATTATAAAATGACATTATCTATCTTCTGAAACGTTTGCTGCAGTCTACGCAACGGTCATACTGTAAATGTACACACTTCTTGTTTAAAATTATTTTCTATACAATTTCTTATGAAAAAATTATAATGTAAAAAAACATGTTAACTGTTTTTGAATAACAATTATTTTTAAAAAAAATGAGTCATGAAGCTGAAAAGAAAGATGTGAAAGAAACACGCCAAAAAGAGGCAAGAAAAAGAAAAGAGGCCTATGGCCCAAGGAATCCTAGGATGAAAAAATCTAAAAATGAGTCGCACAAATGCTGTGGTTTCCTAAAAAAAAAATAAGAGAGTGCTTTAAAAAAAAAAAAAGAGACAAGCGCCCTAAAATGTTAACAGCTCGATTAAATAATGATTAAAGCAAAAAAAAAAAAAGAAAAAAAATTTTGACTTTAAAAAATAAACACACGAACAAAAAGACGATACTAAAACAAAACATTTGTATGATTATGTCGCCCCCTCTAGTATGTTGGCCGATTTGGTGGGGTCGGGTGGGGTCGACGGCATAAATCCGCCCCCCTCCCGCCATAAGCTTTCCAGTGGGGGGGGGGGGGGCCGTCCAATTTATTCACATTAACATTCACATTCAAATTATTCACATTTATTAATCACAGCATCTTAACAGAATCAATTAAATATGTATATATATGATTAAAACTTGTTATTGATGTTTAAACTAATGTTTATATTATGTCGTTCTCCTTTTGGTCGATTGTGGGAGGGGGGAGGACAAATGCCTCTACTGCCGTTCTTCCCTAAACCCTTTGAGTGGGGGGGGGGCGGCGGTCCATCGTTTATGGGGAAATCATAGTTTGTGAACAAAATTAGTTAAATTAAAATATATTTTTTATATTATGTCGCTTCCCTTCTGGTATCTTAGCTGATTCGGTAGGATACGGGGGGGGGGGGGGAGATAGCATGTACTGCTCTCCCTACTCAAGCCCTTTGAGTGGGGGGGGGGCGGTCCTATTTTAATGGAGAAATCATAGTCTGTGAACTAAATTAGTTGAATATATATATAATATAAGCTACGCATTGATATGTGATCCCATTTGTATATAATGTCGCACACACACTCAAATCTCAAATTTTATAATTAGTAAGTATAAAATTAAACAGGGTGGTACAGGTGGGAGGGGCGATAAAAGCAATCGCCTTCTGCCTATTGGACAAACAAATACTGTATCTTTTTGATTTATAGTTAAGAAATTACAATTTTTTTAAAATAAAAAATCTGTCCCTAATAAAATGAATATAGGCTATCAATGAAAGTAACTCCGCCTTAGGACACGGCCAAGTCCGGCTGTGAAAGGAGAAGGGAATAGTTGGGTGTAGGGCTAGCTACCCTGTCGAAAAACCACTAGCTACAGAAACACCAAACAGCGAATCAACAGAAGTCACGGACCTGGGAGAGGATGAACCTCCAGCTGGAAGGTTTAAGATGCATGTCGGTGAAAGCCAGAATCATCTGGAAGCTGAAAGGTTGAAGACTATCATCTCTATGGGCAAGATTAGGGGACAGTTGGAAAGACTCTCCCAGAACCGAGATGCCCTGAGGAAGCTGGTTGGTGGAATATGCCTCAGAAGGGACCACAGGCAGAGATGAGATGAGATAATTTAAATTCTTATATAGAGTCGCCCCACCCCTATTATTTAATGAGAAATGCAATCATTATAAAAATGAGCGAGAATTAATCATTTTCACTATACCACCCCTCCCATTTCCAGACAAAAACATAATGTTTTAAAACAGATTAATCAAATATGGCGACAGAGTTTATGTTATTGCACATGAATTTATCATATTTTTAAAAGAAAGACTTTGTTTTGGAAAATTTAGAATTTATAAGAATTTTTTCAGTATAAGAGTAACTATCAAGATAAGCTCTAAATCCAAATATTCTTTTGCAAGTCGCCTTTTCCAACCATTACTCAATCTGATATTTTTTTAGTTAAATAAATTTGGGACTATAGCTCACAATATATGTTGGAATCCTAAAAATACAAAAAAACAAAATTTAGAGTAGAATGTAATTGGTCCACTTCATTTCTCCTCCCACTTCCGAAATAATTTGTTTAGAGCTTTGAATTAGAGTTCTGTAACAAAACAAATTTGCAAACATACTTATGGAACAAAATGTATCACTTACAAATGTGCACTTTTTTTTTAAATATTATTTTTCGAATAAGTTTTTTTTTCGGTAGTGATCCTCAAAGCCTTAATCTAAAAACATAAACATAAACATATGGGGTATCTTCAAATCGTTTTATTGCACTGAAGTGAGGGCCTATAAATTCATATTAGAATATTTTTCAAGTAAAACATTATTTAAAAGGTCCTATTTTAATATCATGAATAATGAGCTGTAGATGCCAGGAGAATGCGTTTCTAAGGTAACGAAAGGAAGAAAACACTTTTGGCGTCGGAGTTTGTCCCGAACCCCACTGATGAAGTTGTAAATGTTAGGAGAATGCGTTTCTGCAGTGAAAAATGCAAGACAAAGCTTTATGCAGAGGCTTACAGCGCTTCCCCAGACCCAAAAGCTAACAAATGCCTCAACATGACTGTTTTTTTTTCTGTTGTTGTTTTCTTTTCTTTCGGTTGAGAAACACTGCTTTTTTAAATTCTCATACATATATTTTTACTGTTCGCTTGTTTATGCATAGGGTTAGGGTTTACTGGGCGTTAGGGCTAGGGTTTGGAAAAAAATCGCCCCCCCCTCCAAAGTTCTAGTTCCGCTAGTGGCTCATCAATTAGGATGTCCTAAGGAATTCTTCCATCTGGCGAGCAGGCGAAATAACCAAACCAACGTAGCCTTCTATGTGTTAACAATGTTATCATCTTAGTTAAAATTTATAGGCCCATCGAGAGTGGTAATGGGATGTATACATAAAAATCGAATATGTGGCATTACTGTCTAATTTTTGTTGAAAACTAGTTTTATTTCACTTCGAAATTAAGAGATTCAAAACAGGGTGTTCAATTTATTTGTTTGATGTTGTATGTATGCTTGGGATCTATAGCCCAAAGACCGTACATCAACATACACATTTATGTAAATCTGTTTTGTATAAATAATGGTCATGTTCTGAAAAAACTGGTCTAAGTGAAACTAACGAATGGCCTTTCACAAATATAGGTGCAAGCGGAGTCACAAGGCATATCCTGCATAGATGTAGTACATCACACAATTTTCTTGCCTGCCACCGTTAGGTTCACCTGCAACATATATGTAATATAATTGATTATAAACTATTTGCATATAAACAATAAGAAAAAGGGAAGAAATGTTACATACATTTATCTTATGCAACCAAAATTTAAATGTAAAATACACAAGCATCTCTAACCTTTCACCACGATTTTTTTTTAAAGCAGGCCCATAATTGTTTATAAAGGCCTACTTAGTCGAAATAAATACAAGAAAAGCTAACTAAGAGCGTTTGTGTTTTCTCATAAACTCTGCGACGGTGCTAAAAAAAGGCGTAAATGGGTCCGACCGATTAGCTCTTTACTTTATAGACACTAAACTGAGTTTGCGGAAACAAAAAAGGTGGGAGTTGTTTTTAATCATTTGAAATTATTGCCATGGTTTTTGTTTGCATAAGAAATAAAAATTTTGTTATGAAATTGAAAATAACATAAAATGCATATTGACTATCCTTTTTTTTTTAATTGAGTCAAACCCTATATACCCCAAAGTCTCTGGTATTGGCCGATCATTCATATGTTCATTTCTTATAAATCGAAGGTCTTGTTACATTTATGAGGTCTTGTTACATTTATGAGGTCTTGTTACATTTATGAGGTCTTGTTACATTTATGAGGTCTTGTTACATTTATGAGGTCTTGTTACAATGCTAACGTCTTGTTACATTTAGGAAGTCTTGTTACATCTTATTTTATCTTATATAATACAGACGTTACTTCAAAAAAGAAGATGATTACGTCCTAAACGTCATGCATTTAGTCATGCATATTAACCAATGACTTAAATTCTGCCAAGTCACTGGTTTTTCTGGCTAGCTCAGGCAACCCATTCCATGCTCTAATAGCACTAGGGAAGAAGGAGTATTTGTACAAATTTGTCCTAGCATATGGGACTAGGAATGTGCCTTTATTTTTGTGTCTTTCAGAGTATTTTATTAAATTTTGTTTTTGTATTTGAAGATTATGATTCAGTGTTTTATGTATAATTGCTAATTTACTTTTGAGTCTTCTGTCCTGAAGGATTTCTAAATTTAGTGATTTTACTAATGGTGTTACTCTAGTCAAATGTGAATATTCGTTTGTTATGAATCTCACTGCTCTATTTTGTGTTTGTTTCTTTTAATAAACCCTTATGCTTTGTTGGATTTTTTAATAGTTTCATCAATATGTGGATTCCATGACAGTTTTTCATTTATTATAACACCTAGGTATTTTGCGTTTGTGTTACTGGTTTGCCATGAATAAGATAAGTGGAATTAATTTGTTTTAGTTTTTTTTGTTACTCTTAACAACTGACATTTCTCTGGGTTGAAAGACATGCTCCAATTTGATTCCCGTTTTCTGTAATTTATATAATTCTCTTTGTAAAATATCTGTGTCTTGTATTGTTTTTATTGTTCTTTATATTATGCAATCGTCTGCAAATAATCTGACTTTTGTTCCTGAACTAATGCAATTTGGTAAATCATTTATGTAAATTAAAAATAGTAGTGGACCCAGGACTGTTCCTTGAGGTACACCTGAGTTTACTGTTATTGGTGTTGATTTAGAGCCATTTATTAATACAGTTTGTTCTCTCCTTATCAGAAAATCTTTAATCCACTAATGCAGTGGACCATTAATGCCGAAATAATTCAATTTTTTAAGCAAACTATGGTGGTGAACTTTGTCAAAAGCCTTGGAATAATCTAGTAAGATAGCATCTATTTGTTCACTATTATCTAAACCTTTTGAAAAATCATCAATTAGTCCTATTAGTTGTGTTTCACATGATCTATATTTCCTAAAGCCATGTTGGTATGGGGTGAGGACATTATGTTTGTCTAAGTGGTTTATGATGTTGCTACATATTATGTGTTCTAGTATTTTACATGTGATGCTGGTAAGTGATACTGGTCTGTAGTTTCTTGGATCAGATTTTTCTCCTTTTTTAAATAAGGGGGGAGGTGACATTAGCTTCTTTCCAGTCCTTTGGTACTCTGCCCTGGTTAAGCGATGCCTGAAAGAGTATTTTGAACACTGGGGCTAGCTCATTGCTTAGTTCTTTGAGTAATCTAGCTGGAATACCATCAGGTCCAGACGCTTTATTTGGTTTGATGTTCGCTAATAGTTTTTGAATTCCATTTTCTTGTACTACTAAATCTTCTATGTTGTCTACTTGGTTCAAATTAAGAAATACGTCTTTGTCTCCTACATTCGTGAGGTCTTGTTACATTTATGAGGTCTTGTTAATTCATGAGGTCTTAATACATTGATGAGGTCTTGTAAATTCGTGAGGTCTTAATACATTCATGAGGTTTTGTTACATTTATGAGGTCTTGTTACATTCATGAGTGTCAGGGTTCTAATTATATATATATACTGCTTGCTTCTTCTAATACTGTATTAATAGTACACTGGTTAATACACTGGTGTTAAAAAATAATACAGATTGTCTTAAATCCACTCAAATATATCAAGGTAGTATCCCGTTTGGCTGATTGAAGAGACAAATGATAGGTAACAGGTACAACGATACCTGCCCGGACGAAGCCTCCAGATGTCAGGGTTCTAAATATATATATATACTGCTTGCTTCTTGTCTCTGGTCTTTTTGTGTTTCTTAACTTGGCTCCTGTGGCTCACTAGGGGTTTCTTGAATATCAAATAATACTTGCTTGATACTTTCTCAATTATAATTCATCAATACTTGCTTAGCTCAAATAGGAACACTTAACATACATCAACTCTTAAGTCCTTATATTCATGAATATCGATAATACTTTAATACTTAATAAAGCACACAATTAAATCACTCTTATGAAATACACAAAACACCAGTCCATCAACTTATTAATATTTAAATGCATAAATACTAGTCCAGGAAATAAACATCCAACCTTCCTGGACCGGAAGCAAGACCTTACTGACTTAACACATTCTCTCGCACATTCAACGAAGACTTAATCACTCAGTTCACAACACGTGCAAAACTTCGCATTCATAACAAGGGGATATAACAATCATATCAAAATATCAAACTAACATTCATAATCGCCATACCTCTCCCTGGTGATTAGGGCTTCTTACATTCATGAGGTCTTGTTACATTCATGAGGCCTTGTTACATTCATGAGGTCTTGTTACATTCATGAGGTTATGTTACATTCACGAGGTCTTGTTACATTCATGAGGTCTTGTTACATTCATGAGGTTATGTTACATTCACACAATGAGAACGAAGACGAAGAAGAAGAATGTTACATTCTCGAGGTTATGTTACATTCATGAGGTCTTGTTACATTCATGAGGTCTTGTTACATTCACGAGGTCTTGTTACATTCATGAGGTCTTGTTACATTCATGAGGTCTTGTTACATTCATAAGGTCTTGTTACATTCATGAGGTCTTATTACATTCATGAGGTCTTGTTACATTTATGAGGTCTTGTGTTGATTAAAGAAAATGTTGACCTAAATGATTTTAGAATCTGCCAATCTCGTTATTAAAGTAAATTGGTAACATTCAATTTCCATACGGTCAAGCCTCAACAATTGCCAAATTGACCCTTAATGGCGCGGTGGCTGAGTGATAAAGCGCCCCGGCTTCCGAACGGGCGTCCCGGGTTCAAATCCTTGTGAAGACTGGGATTTTATATTCGTGATCCTGATCCTGAGTATATCTAGCTCTAACGGGTACCTGACATTTGTGGGGAAAACTAACTGTGTTTGGATACCCTCGTTAACAGTGGGCCATAGAATCCAATGGCCTGTCTGCACTATAGATCACTAGGGGCGGGGGAACTTTACTTCTTACTAGTAAAACTGAAGTTAAAATATTTTTTCAAAGTATTTACATCTACAAAACTACAAGTATTTTGTCCTGGACTAGTTTCAATCGAAAAACAAGCAAATATATTTTGTTAAAAAATCTTTAACAGTAAAGCTTTTCTAACGGGAAGAACTCCGCACTTACAGCTATATGTCTAAACAAGTAGAAAATTCCATTTTTCTATATTAAACAAAACAATTAATTACCCTTACTAAATTAAATAATTATTTTAAAAAAATATTAATGTTTTGTTAGGTACACTAAATAATAGTTTGAAGTTTGAACTTAATCCGAATAAATTTATGTGGGAGAAATAACTTCTGTAAACTTTTACCAGCATTGTGAATTTTGTATAACTATTTAAAGTCGATGACATTTTTTAAATCAAATATTGAAGTAGTTAATTAATAAATTATTGTTGTTGTTTTTTTTTTTTTTTTTTTATTTCGAAACAAGTGAGCAATTTTGGCAGTCGGTCGAGAGGCCAAGTGCGCTTGAACTTGGCTTGGCTTGGCTACCTAGAAGGGGGCTCGAGGTTCGACACCCGACTCGGGCAGAGTTGCGTTTACTGAGCGCCTAAAGTCAGCACGGAAAACCAACTCCTAGATACCCCCACCGGTCCAAATATGAGATTGGACCAAAAGCGCTCTGAGCATGCTATAAGCATGAAAGTAGCGCTATATCAAAGCTATAACAACAACAATATATGTATATATAGCCTGTTCCCTATAAACAACTCCTGTTGAATATCTGAGTTCTTAAAGTGCTATCAATGATCGTAATGTTGTCTTCCCATCTGTACATGTCCTCTACGTCAATATCGTCCGACCCAAACTGACGCACTGGACTTACCGATGATCCAGTTTAGCTTGGAAATAGTTTTCACTGTGTAAAGATGCGCTGACTTATCTAGGATTGTTAAACAAAAGGTTCACGTCAGGGTTACGTGCTGAAGCATGGAAGGACAATTGTGTAGATAGGTTATCTTTCTTTGTCGTGAGGTTGTCTTTTATTGTCGTGAGGTAATCTTTCTTTGTCACGAGGTTATCTTTCTTTGTCATGAGGTAATCTTTCTTTGTCATGAAGTAATCATTCTTTGTCATGAGGTAATCTTTCTTTGTCATAAGGTATTCTTTTTTTGTCACAAGGTTTTTTTTTCTTTTTCATGAGGTAATCTTTCTTTGTTTTGAGATAATCTTTCTTTGTCATGAGGTAATCTTTCTTTGTCATGAGTTAATTTTTCTTTGTCATGAGGTAATCTTTCTTTGTCACTAGGTTATTTTTCTTTGTCACGAGATTATCTTTCTTTGTCATGAGGTAATCTTTCTTTGTCATGAGGTAATCTTTATTTGTCATGTGGTAATATTTCTTTGTCGTGATGTAATATTTCTTTGTCATGAGGTTATTTTTCTTTGTCATGAGGTTATTTTTCTTTGTCATGAGGTTATTTTTCTTTGTCATGAGGTTATCTTTCTTTGTCATAAGGTATTCTTTTTTTGTCACAAGGTTTTTTTTTCTTTTTCATGAGGTAATCTTTCTTTGTTTTGAGATAATCTTTCTTTGTCATGAGGTAATCTTTCTTTGTCATGAGTTAATTTTTCTTTGTCATGAGGTTATCTTTCTTTGTAATGAGGTAATCTTTATTTGGCATGAGGTTATCTTTCTTTGTAATGAGGTAATTTTTCTTTGTCATGAGGTAATCTTGCTTTGTCATGAGGTAATCTTTCTTTGTCACGAGTTTATTTTTCTTTTTCATGAGGTTATCTTTCTTTGTAATGAGGTAATCTTTATTTGGCATGTGGTTATATTTCTTTGTCATGAGGTAATCATACTTTGCCATGTTACAAGCGTTTTTGTTTTATGCGCATACGTTACACATATCCATAAATATAATACACATAAATATTACATATACATTAATTTAATTTACATTGTAAAATGTTGTACATGTTTCGGACATTTCTTCAGTTTTTGAAGACAATGACATTTTAGTCCAAATCTCTAGCAGAACGACTGGAGATAGCATACATTTATACACATACATTGAACACACACTAACATTTACACACATTGTCATTTATTCACACACGTTCATTTCTATACATGAACACACATTCAAACAAAGTCGCACATATTCACTCACCTGTAAACATATTTACACACGTTTACACACATTAATACACAACCACACACAATTACATTTTCATAATTTTATTAGGGACAAGGAATAATCGTGCAAAAATTTAACTTGTACAGAGAATGAGGAGTGGGAAAAATTTGTACCAGACAGAAAAACATATTGAGTTGATATGTGGCTGTAAGTGGCAATTCTTTCTCTTTTATAAACTATCGTTTTATCGTATTTTTTTTATATTGCTTGTTAGTTACTTTGGTTCTGCTTCATCTAAGGGATAGCAACATTATCCTGTGAATGAGGCATCAGAGCTTTCAGTTCTACTCTCGTTTAACTCTTTCTCTCCTAACTGACTAACTGATTCCACCAGAATGTGGTAAATAATTACGGAGAGAAAGAGTTAAGTGCAACGAAATAGGAGAGGCGAGCAGATTGGGAAATATCTCCTGGTATCAGAGGCCAAAGTAAGGTGGAAAACAGGAAAATCCTACGAGAGATAAGATTAGCATGATTAGAAGAATCATGATCACGCCGCTAAAAACATAACTCATTACGAACATCTTTCACTTTACCCTTGTTTGTTCATCGATTTCTTTTGGTTCATTTCTCTTGATTTTTGTCTTTATTAGTATAGATGTGCGTCAATATGCACTTTGAGATATCTTTCTAACATTTCCAATCAAGACTGACTTCTAGATCCATCCTCTAGATCGAATTCCTACCAAATAATTCTGTTAACCCCTTCGAGACATTTCATTGTATATGACTATCGTTGGCAGGGTGGCAGCTACAGATTGTGCAGTGTGTGCATTGCAGGCAGGCGGCCGAATTTCTTCGATGAAGTGATCAGAGGACCAGTGTATTAAATGACAAAAGGATTAAATGACTATTATGGTGTGAGCGTATGTGTGTGTTGCTATAGTGACGGTGAGAAGAATTAGCGATTGGTTAATGGCTATGCAGGGTGAATGATGCCAGATAAGCGGCATTGTTGTAAGCTGTCTTGAGTACACCAGTCGACTTCATAGTGCCTCAGTGTTTTTGTAGTGAGTAAGATTTTATTTAAAATATCATTTTATATTCGTAGTTATGTCTACTACATTTATTTCATTTGATCTCAAAAAGAACTTGCCAAGAATGTCATAAAAGTTATATTTAGTATTGTTCACAAATAAGCTCTATAAGTTAAGATATAATACACTTACACCTACTAGCAGTTTGTTACTACAAGTCAACGACCGTCGCCTACAATGGGATTAATCTTCCAGGAGGATTAAGTAACCAGGGGATTAAGATAATGGACATGAAGTGACAGGTGACTAATTGACCAGAGATGAATTGACCGGACACCCATTCATGCATTTTCATTCACACATTGAAATATACTTATACACAAACATTCGTTCGCATGTATTCTCTTACGCTCATACAGACAGACAGGCAACTTACAATTCTATTTAGATATTAGATGTGATCACATGTAAGGATTAGGCGGCTTAAAATATTTTATAAAGACATTCAGTTGAACTTTAAGCCATATCCTACTTTGTACACTGGCTGTGTACGTTTTTCAAAAACTTATATAAAAAAAAACTATTAAAGTTGTTTCTATTTTTTCTTTTGTTTTCATTGAAGAACATGTCTGTCTACGTGTCTGTCACGTGCTGTTTGACTTTTACAGTTGCGTTTTATTATTTTATTGCGCTTGAAAGTAACAACATTGTCAAAAATTGAAAGAAATGAAACCTTTTCGGAAAATGTAATAACACATTTATATAAATATTTTGAAAAAAACTACTTGATTTAGAAACATAAAGTATCCTAGTATTATAATTAATTAATAGATTTAACATTATAGCATGGTCTTTTTAAATTTTAATTTTTGGTAACGTACACTCCCAATGTACATGGCAGGATATGCCAATGTAGGAATCAATTACTGATATATGAATCGAAATAAATCAAGACTTTATTTAGAACATAGATTTGTTTGTTTTAACCAATATTATCATATATTATTGCTATACATAATAGATACCCTTATAATTGCAAATTATAGAACTAATTATGATGATTAAAAGATTATTATTTGAAAACATATAAACAATAATATAATAATTCCTTTTATATATTTTCTTTTGTTTTATTTTACTTCATGCAGTTCTCCTAGGCTCTAGTATTTTAACTGACTACTTAAAAAATTATTTGTCCCATTAGCAAATTATAATCCTATTGATGTATGGTCAAAAAAAAATTATAATAATAATTGTAGATATTTGTATTTTTTAGGGTCTCAAGTAAATATTAACAGTTCACAATGTCATCATTAAGAATCAAGATGAGAACCTGATATCTAATAGTAAATAAATGAATTAGACAAAAGCATGATTGAGTTTCAATGACATTAGAATCTTATAATTTGTTATGAGGTCCTTGTGTTATATCATAACATAATATGTTTACCTCTAAGACACCGTTATTTATTATGTATACTTATTTTTACAATTCAGTCACAATTTAGTATAGCTAATTAGCAGAGCTAATATCACAAGGGAATTTAGTCTATAGACTTAGACACTTTAATAGCACTTCAATGAACCGAAATTCTCTCTAACGAGATTTTGACACTAGCAGTGCCATATAATAAATATATCTTATTTCTATGATAATAATAATGATAACAAAACTATAACAATAATAATAATTTTTATAAAGGCATTGATACAGCAATACAGGACAGAGTAATCAAGACAAAAAAATACGAAAAACATATCCTAAAACTCATATTGTTGACAAATGCAGAAAATGTGGAAATGTGGGGAGTCAATCGAACACATAATGGCAGGATGTTCAGCCCTATTGGAATCTAGGTCGCAATAACCAAGTTGAAAAGCTAATACACCAACACTTGGCTTTGACACACAATTTGATCGGTAAGGATACTCCTCCTTATTACAATTACTCACCACAAGAAGTTCTCTAGTCTACTGATCATTTCCTATACTGGGACAGGCCTATCTTGACCGACAATAGGGTAGATTTTAATCGCCCTGATCTGCTGCTCATCGATAAAAAAGAAAAGGCCGCTACCATTATTGATATCGCAGTACCAATGTCTCATAATTCAATGAAAACTGAGATAGAAAAACAAAGAATTTATGGGAACCTAGGCTTGGAGATAAAGCGTCTATGGAAGTTATCTAAAACAACAATATACCCCATTGTTATATCAACCGAGGGGATAATAACAAGGTATCGCAGAGGGCGGTAGTACTGCAGACCTGCCACATCACCAGAAAAATTGTCGGTGGAAACTGATAAAGGGACTACGATTAATTTTGTTTCACTTTAACAAAACTCTACCCTGGCTGCGCCAGAGAATAAATAATCGTTCTTTTCTTATTTAATAATAGTAATAGTAATAATAATAATAATAATATTAATGCAGTTCGTTTATCGACTGAGGGGATAATAACTGATCTCACAGATACCTTAAAGGCCTTTAACATTCCTAAGAAGATTCTCGTTGCCTGTCAGAGGGCGGTACTGCTGCAGACCTGCCACATCACCAGAAAATCCCTTAGTGGAAACTGATAAAGGAACTATAATACGATTTGGTTTCTCTTTAGTGAAACTCGACCCCAGCAGCGCCAGAGAATGAACACTCGATCGTTTCTAACATAATAATAATAATAATAATATTAATAGAAAAAAGAAACATAATAGTAATACTTTATAAAAAATACCCCCAAAAAATAACATGCCATTTATTGAGAGGTAATACCATTATCCCGTGTCAGTCCGTCGTGTATCCCTTTAATGGTATGAATAAATAGTTTATTTCCTCTAATAATGCCTATTTGTTGTTTCGGTGGAATATACACTAGTATACGTTGAACTTTGTTTCTATACTTTCATACACAGTTGATTTTTTTTTTTTACAAAGCTTATATCAACTCTGTCTGTCTGTCTGTCTGTCTCAAGGCTTAAGAGTTCTCAACGGGACTAATTGAACTTAAACCACCACATCTGTAAAGTACGATTTGTTTCATACATACAGGACTAGATTGGAAGGAACGTCTCTAGTTGATAAGATTTTAAAACACTTCCGGTCAATTCAACTATTTGTACTTGACTTTCACCTCCACTCCTAAACATACACACAAACAGCTAACAGTCTTTAACCCTTTAAGTGCGGAGCTGTTTTACAATGAGTGCATACAAAAGGGAATTTAATATTAATATATTTACAAATGACCTTTGAATATATTACTTAACTAAATATCTACAATAAACAATTTTTCGGTATTTCTCTGCGTCTGGCGCCCCCCCCCCCTTTGAGGATGGACCCGGGGCATTGTGCTCCATTTCCCCTCCCCTCACTACGCCTCTGCCAATCGAAATGTGCAAAACAAGGCCACAAATTATACTAAGCTATTTTGCTGTGATGATCATTAAGATGTCTTTTTTATGCTGACGGCTCAACTTGTTTCTTGATGAACTGTTAGGATTGTGTTAAGCATCAACAATTTGTAACTTAAAAACACACTGCGTCAATAGTGGAACGTAACGCAACTATCTCTCACAAGTCAACACAGCCTCACTCACACTGAGACATCAATCAACATCCAACACTACTCACCGATTTCACATGCTTTGCCTTGAACCTGGTAAGAAAAACAATCGCAGTTGAGTTGTCGGCATTCCACAGCACAATCCGTAAGACTTCCAGCTTGTACAGTACTTGTAGTCATCCGTGCTACCAAGTCTGGTCTTTCAATTTGTTTTGAAAACATTGAGATCAAACTGACATCACAACCTGTGGATAGTTCTATTTATATTTTAATCTCATTTTATTTTCAAACAGTTCATGGTATAAGTATGCGGCTTACGGCCGGCATTTTAGGGCGGGTTGAACAATATGCTTTCTCAGAAGCTCGGTATAAAAAAAATTAGTTGTTTGTTTATTTAAGCCTGATCCATAGAATTTTACTTAAAAAATTACGTTCCAGCAAAAAGGAGAAATCTCTTTTCAATGGCGTGTCAAAACTAATCAAGTTGGCAGGTCATCGAGCTTAATATAATAATAATCCTTACATCTTCTAGCTATCACTTATAACGTCTAGTAGTCAAACTAGTTCTCAGTCTTTTTGATCTGTCCATTGTGATGTTTATTCTCCAATGATTAGATGGTGTTGGTATAGAATTACACTTGACACTTTTATGTTCCTTTCCCCGTTAGCCAGCTGGTTGGTCTTGGGAAGCTGTACGTTTAGGACAGTTGAGTTCCAGGTAGAACCATTGTGTCAAGTACTGTGAAGTAATTTTTCCTGCTTTTTGAACATCATAAATAAAATTGCTTGGAAGTGAAATTAATTCCTATTTAGATGAGGTGTCCAATGCCAATATTAAATTACGTCTGTAATGAACATAAAATCCGTTGCCCCCCGAAAGAAGATTTTTAGGTTTTTTCCCCGGTTAGCCAGCTGGGTGGTCTTGAGACTTGGGAAGTACTACATTTAGGACAGCGGAGTTTGAGGTAGAACCCTAGTATCAAGTAATGTTTCCTGCCTTTTGAGCATAATAAATAAAATTGCTTGGCCTCGAATATCATAACGGTAGTGAAATGAAAATGAGGCGTCCTATGTCAGTACTAAATAAGAAACATGTTAGGCTCGTACATCTGTATTGAAAAGACACGACAACTTCCATTGGGCCTGTTTCTTTCTCAAAAAGAAGTCAACAATCAACAATCAGAAGAATTTTGATCATTCCAACATGAGAAAGTCGAATAGAATCACCTTATTGGAGACACCATTCAATGTTCTCATTCCTAAAAAATTGAGCCCATATTTTGTTGCACAAGCCTTTTGCTGAAACTATATATATATATGCTTTAAAAAAATGTCCAGCTTAGAAGATGAAAAAAAATAATTTGTATTTATTGGATTATCTTCATTTTCGAAACTGCGCCAACAATGTCATTTTTTACTTCATTTAAATTCAAACAATGTTTTTAAGTTAAAACGCGAATACTTTTTTTTTTCGTCCAGTAAAAGACAAAAAAATCTTTACGGTACGTAACCAGAATTTGAGCAACGCTGCCCTAAGTCATGAGAAATCACATTGTATCAGCAGTTGTCAAGAAAGAAATATTTTGTTTCATATATCCCTACAATTGAGTTTGTAGTTTTACAAGTCAACACTCTGGCTGGCAAAACAAAAAAAGAACTCTTCAGTACTGTGGAGAGACGAAAGCTGAGCTGAGCAGTCCTATTGCAAGACATGACTTACTATAAGGAGTCTTTCTTCAAAGGTAATGTGGAAGGAGCGCGAAGAAATGGTCGTCCATATAAAGGGTGGTTGGATATCGTAAGAACAGTTGCTGACAGGAAAAGTGGAGAAGTTTGGTTACACTAACTGTCGCAGCATTCCTTCAAAATGCTGTCAAGGGACAGCAGATGATGATGACTGTGACGAACAGGCTTGCCGGGGATTATATAATCAAACTTGATAATTCACTGAAATGAAGAAAGAACTCTCTCTCTCTGTATTTACTTCCAAACTTCTTTAATAATACTTTCACATAACAAGACTTCTCAATTGAATAACAACTTGACTAGATACTTCATAAAGCTTAAAGATACATGAAACTTCACTTAGTATAACTTCAACTTCAACTTATAAAACTTTAACTAATGGACCCGCTAATATCACAAAACTTATAACCATTACTAATCGAGGACTAAGCGAGAACCATCGCTCTACAAGAACTACTACTATGCGAGGACCCCATCTAACTCACTTTCCCCTAATTTATACTTTCTTTGATCGTACGTTCCAGATTCATGGAACCTTCTCCCCTAATTATTTTAGTAACTTTGACCTTCTAGAAGCTGACGTGTGTTATTTTTTTCCCTTAACCTCTTTCCTTGATTGCATACCTAAAATTAACTTGTTTACGCTGGACACTTGCACTGGTTTGAGCTTGCTTCTAGAAACTGGTCGAAATAGGTCACAGACTTGACTCGTGACAATGACATATTGTAAATTTTGCTTCTAATGGTTACTTTTTCGAGTTTCAGATGCAGTAACAAACAATTCACTTTGAAGTGTAGATAAACTTTTTTTTAAAGTTTTAGTTTTGGTCTGTTTCTGACGTTCCATAAAAATTTCATACTATATTGACCTGGACCAAGGTTCCTGCAGCAGAGAATGATAACGGGGCAGAATTTGAACGCAGGACCATCCAGACGACAGTCACACAAAAATTTAAACCACAAAGTAACGAAAGAAATGAATTTAAAGAAAAATATTTCAAGTCAAAATAACTGAACACTCACTAGCTTTGAAGATATTGTCAAGTAGAAAGAAAGAAATCTTATATCTATGAACATTGTACGACATTGCAGTTCACAAAAATTAACTCTTTCTCTCCGTAATTATTTACCAAATTCTGGTGGAATCAACATTGGTATCGTCAGTCAGGAGAGAAAGAGTTAAATATTAGACCTAAACAAAAAGTGAAAACTGGATGAAAGACTCAGGTGGAGTGGTGACACTCTAGTAGACTGCAATGATTAACTACTGGAATCACCCCACTGTTACAGAATTAAATCATATCGATTGGAGATTGGAAGATAACATTACAACACGCCCCAATAGACGCTTGTTTTTTTTCTTCTATAACAAATACAAAGCCTTAGCTTTATTGAGTATATTAACATATTGAATATCTCTTCACCGTTAGCATGGCCAATGAGGCTAAAAAAACGAAATTGTTTACTATTATACAAAAAATATGTCACAAATTATTTTGTTATTTCCTGTATTCAAAAGTTGTCATTTTTCTTCTGCTTCTTCTTCGTAATTGTCTCAAGATTTAAGTCTAAGATCTGAAACTCTAGGCCTATGGTAACTTGCTTCGCCTGCCTATCAGAACAAACTTCTCTGGGAAAGATCAAAGCAGATCCTATAACTGATGGCTCGTATTTCAAGAAATTTGGGTTAGAAAATAGCCCAAGGGCCAAACACATCAAGAACCCCCCCCCCCCAGATATTTCTGTATCACATCAGCCGTGCAGGTGTCGCCATAGAAAAGCCCCTTGAGAAACATATTGACATGTTTTAGGGCATTCTTTTATCCCCGCCAGGACTCGTCCTTAGGTACCCCAAAGAGGTTCTTTATTTGCTCATAGGACTAGAAAAATTCGTCATTACTTTGAGTGTTTTAGGTGAGAATAGGCCCATACAGACTCGGATTTATGTAACTGGAGGTAATCGAATCGTTGTTGAGGCCCCTTTCCGCTTCAATCTTTAATAGAAATGCACTTAATGGTGTCATTAAATTTGTAACTGCGTGTCATATTAGTGAGAATGTAAATAGAGTCCTTCTAAACTTAATAACATTTCTTTTTTTAGTACATATAATATGCATATTTTGTAAACAAGAGTTTTTATTATTATTATTATTATTCTTAAATGTTGTACAACGTCTAGTTGAAGCGTGGGGTTAGATTTACGTAAATCATTGGGGAAAAAAAAACAAGTTTATTGATTACACATTGAAATCTCTGGTTTGACCTACATAATTTTCAAAATATAATCATCATAAAATCATGTGTGGCTTAACTTTTTTTTTTTAAATACGGCTTAACTTAAATTTCTCTTTTTGTTCAGTCGCCCTCAAACAATTTGCGCACCGACTTCTGTACAAATAAAGCTCCAGTCGGATCTTTAGGGCGCCTCTGAATCCACCGACCTCTAATGGTTACCTGGCATTAGTTGGGGAAAAGTAAAGAAACATGACATGTCCACATGACTCTCTGGATAACCGTGGGACACAGTAACAGAAGACTTTTGCATCATCTGCCCTACAGATCTCAAGGTTTAAAAGGGTGTCTTTTCTTTATATAACGATTGTTACAACAGGATTAATCACACAACATATTTCAAAAATCAAAACATTGATCTAAAGAGAGAAATCCAACATGCACTATCTTGTACAATTATGTACCAGCGATTGGATTGCTGTTTTTATTAAATGCCTTAGTTTTATTGATTGCATTAATTACTGAAACTTAGAAAAAAATGCTTATAAAAAGCCTATCTACGTATCGCTCGAATGAACACTCAAGCTAACGGTATTCTTACATGTTAGTTTGTTTATTTCAAAATAGTATTTTTTTCTTTGTCATTAAGGATGTATAACAAGATAAATGATACGATTGAAGCCCATCACCACGCAACAAAACACGTCTAGATGTCTATAAACAATCAATCCAAACACCAGACACATACACATACACAAACACCAGACACATTTTCTTTGGTGAGGTAAAAGAACAATATTTTTTTGTTTTATTATAAAAATTGTCGACCAGCGGCGTAACATACACAACTGTTTAGCACGGCCGGCCTTAGGCCACTGCAACCTATGCGACCGCAGTGGGCCCCGCACTCTCATAGGCCTCGCGCTAATTCTAGGTGTAAACCATTTTAAAATTTATAACAGATTTCCCGCGGCCTCCTGATTTACCAGAAGCTCCTGGAAATCTCCTGAAATTGCAGAATATATGAAAAAAGTCCTGAAAATCTCAAGAAATTACTAAAGTCTTTTGAAAACTAATAAAATCTCCAGAAATATAGACAAAATTGTCATTTGGGGTGTCATTCAAAATAGAAAACGCCAATCCTACGCGCGATAAAAATAAACGGCATTATACAATAAGCGTAATTGTGGAATCTGGTTAAAGAGGCTTCTTGCGCCTCAAACTAATGATGAATTAATTGAGGTCAACAATTCTATGTCAAATTTCATAAAGACAGGTCAATAAAATATTAAGTATGTTAAATAAATTGTCCACTTTTTGTGTGACTATGACAAAAATGTTTGTGTTCGAATTGAATAAATAAATTGTCCACTTTTTGTGTGACTATGACAAAAGTATTAGTGTTCGAATTGAATAAATAAATTATTCACTTTTTGTGTGACTATGACAAAACTGTTAGTGTTCGAATTGAATAAATAAATAGTCCACTTTTTGTGTGACTATGACAAAAATGTTTATGTTTGAATGGAATAAATAAATTGTCCACTTTTTGTGTGACTATGACAAAAATGTTTGTGTTCGAATTGAATAAATAAATTGTCCACTTTTTGTGTGACTATGACAAAAATGTTTGTGTTCGAATTGAATCAGAACTTTTGATGCTATTTAGACTAGGGGTGCACCGAATAGTCACTCCGGCTCCGGCTTCTGCCGAATATTCGAATTTTCACTTCGGTCGAATATCACTGCCGGACTAGTTGACCGGATAGTAAAAAATACACCGTACTACCTATTTTAGACATTGTAGTTATATGGCCAAGTAAAAGTACAGTTCCCCTTTCAGACCTTGTAGTCAATAGGGCAGAGGATGTAAAGGTAATCTGTTTCTGTGGCCTACAATTAATGAGGGTGTCATGTGGCTAGCAGAACGACCAACCACCCCAACTAATGTCAGGTACTCATTAGAGCCGGGTGGACTTAGAGGCGCCCAACGATCCTTAAATAAAACATCCCAGTCTTCCCCAGGTTTCGGGAGCCAAGCGCTTTACCACTCAGCTACAGCGTCTCCATGTTAATAATGATAGAAATAACAAAATATTTTGATGGCATTGATGGATACAAAAATTTTAGGAATAGTATCCTCCTAAATATGAGCTAACCAATATTCTAACATAAAAGAGCATTCTGTCCTTTAAGTGTTCATTCCCTCACTATATTTGATTAGGCTGTTTAGAAGTCAGTTGGTAGAAACCTTTAAGAAAGATGTAGATTAAATGTTTAGTTCAAGAATTGTGCTTCTTTCTCGTTTATAAAATCTTTCATGTATCCATCAGTGTCCTGTCAGTAACCTGTCACAGGTGGAATGAGCGTACAATCTATCAAGTTACACAATAGTCAATAGTCGAAATAGAATGAGTGCTTGTTAAGTTTTACTTTGTCCATTAACTAGATGGTACAGAAACTAATTACAGTAACTACAGAATTTATTATGAAAGGGACAAAATTCTACAGGTGACATAATCCTTGCGTGCCGCTCTCAATTCAGAAAACAAAGACACTACTTTAAAAGTGTCGGACACACCATCATCATTACAGATCATTATGTCCTGGTTCTAAACTCCTGAAAGATGGAAACATTGTTTGTTCATTCTATTCTTCGAAAATTCTTCAAAGTGCTAGTATTGACAAATCATCTCCTGTGCAGTCAAAGTGTAAATGTTTTATAGCATATGTTAAAGCCATAGACTATATAAATATATATATATATATATATATATATATATATATATATATATATATATATATATATATATATATATATATATATATATATATATATACAGGACTTTTAACACTAAGGGTAACTAAGCATAAGTTTTGTTCAACTCCAAAATGTGAGACAAGGTACTTCCGGTATAAACTTATTTTATGACATTCACGATGTTTGAATGATAATGCCAGCTTGGATAATATATTTCTCTTTTCATCACATTTGACAATTTCTTTTTACATTGTGTAATATTGATATGAGTTAAATAAGCGATTAATGGAAGAGTCAATACAGTTTTGAGAGTGTCATGTATTACTTAGGTAGCCTATAGGCCTATAATAGGTGATAGAAGTTAAGTCTGTGAGTGAGTCAGTCTAGAAAGTAGTGTTTTTTTTTTAGATAGCATGCAGTATGCATTATATATGTATATAAACTAGTTAGAACATTATCTATGTAAATGCTCTTTTTTTAAGTTGGTAAATCAGATTCTGTTGTTATAAAAATCTGGCTATGTCTATAGCACTGTTACCAAAATTATGACTAAGAAATATTTTGAACGTAGTGTTTATCTTTAGTGATGGTTTCTTTATATAGTAAACTAATTCACCGGAAGTCATTCTTCTAACACTACACTGCAATCAAGGACGCCTTGGTGTACTTGACTTATTTCATTGAATAATATAGGCGTGGTGCGCACATTTGACAGTCCTGCATATATATATAGTGTATGGTTTAAGCAAAGACATTTTGTTCCTATCAATGATCGCATACACATTGTTTAAAAATTAATTCGTTAACCTCCAGATCGATTTCATTCAATTCATACATGCTATTTTATTTCTCAGCGTGAGGCACTAGTGGAGAAATCTTTATTGATCAACAATAAAAAGGGATGGCGTAGCGTCTGTCTGCACATCACGCAAGCTGGTTCAACAATGGTAGAGCTTTCCAGAAATAAGAGGACAATTGTTTGACAATTAAAATTCGATGATTATAACTAATGCACACACGTTTCATATATTATTCTGGTCTCACGTAAATTTAACTAGATAACAAAGAGAGTTTGTGTTATCACACAAACTCAGAGAGGGGCCCTCATAGGATTCGTCCATAGGCAAGAAGTATTCAAGTAAAGATTCTTTTGTTATCTAAAGTAATATAATTTCAAAGAACCAATTAGCGTTAGTTTTAACTTGAATACAAACTGAATAACTTAAAACTACAAAGAGACTTTTAGACCTTTTGGCAAGAAAAATAAATGTTATATATATTAAAAGAGCGATTTTAAATAAACTTTTAGTATTGTTGTTTTCATTTTAAAAGAATGAACAGCCTAAAATAGTAGTAACGATATTGAGATTCCTGCCTATAGTACATTTATTTCTTTGTTTATTAAAAGGAGAAATAATCTTTTCCATATTATTAAAAATCTGATTACTCTCTAATTACTACTTTCCATAGAACGTTGGGAGGGGGGGGGAGTGTGTTCTCAATTCTTACTCTATTTTCATTACCGGACCTTCGCTTCATATTGTTACGTATTTCTGAATCTTCTGGCTAAATGTATTAATAGGTACACAAATAACAACACTGCAAAGAACTTGACGACTCGACTTTCAGTTTCATATAACTTTAATCATTATTAACTTTACAAACGTGTCACTGTAACATGTAGCGTAGAAGACTGTACAATATCTGTCAGTTAACAGTTAGCTATACTTCGTTGCAATTCATCTCTTCACTTCGTTGCAATTCATCTCTGTTCAACTTGCATCGAACCGTATTCCACAGAACAGACCAACGACACACTTCCCAGTGTCGCTACAGGTCTCCCAATGCTGAACCAAGTCGTACTCAAGTCTATCGAATCAGAGACGCACACGTCTTACATCGACTGTATCGACTGTAACGGCTCAAGTTCACTGTAGTTCGCTGTATAGACTTTAACGACAGTAGTCCACTCCAGTTAACTCTACCCTAGTTATCTTGCATCGAGTCGTACACATTTCTCTTCCACTAGAGCCGCACAAGTCTTACATCGTCTGTATCGACTGTAACGGCTCACTCACGACTGAATTTCACATTAACTCTCTGGCTTATATAGAGTCCCTAATCGCTTGTCCAATATTGCAAAAACACTGCTAGTATCCTCTGGAACAACACGGGAGGAAACATCACATCCTGTCGTTGTTTATACGTGTCGATTCCAGAGAACACCTGCTGCAGTGTCATCTCGCCGAGGTCACACGTAGTGATCTCTAACTGTCACTGTTCATTTGTAACACTGCCCCCTTCGTAGATCTGTTTGTCCCTGGAACAACACGTGAGGGCACGTAACATCCTGTCTTAGTTTACACGCGTAGATTCAAGAGAACACTCGGTGCTGTGTCATCTCGCGGGGTCATACATTGACCTCTACCTATAACTCTTAATTTGTAACAATATTCATTTTTACTTGATATGTGCATTATGTGTATTTCTCGGTGACCGGTCATTTCATCCCGGCCACATCCCGGATGAAGTCACAAGTAAAAACAGAATTACTTTATGTGTACATATTTATTTCTTGCCTCAATTCATGTCCGCCATGTTATTATTCCTATATTGCTCAAATTACCATTGACGCAATGTGTGGCTTATACTTTGCTTCTTTTATCTCGGCTGATCACTATGATGTTCTTTCTATCGCATTGACAATCCACTTAGAAAATAAAATGAATTATTTCCACTTTTTCATTTTGTTTAGTCAAGAGTTGCGCCACTTGAACTGGCGCCCTATACATTTAGTTTGTTTGATTTTCACTTCATTGTTCATGGCCGACTACCGTATGTAAACAATGACGTCGCGGTCGCTGCCCACTATCCACTAGTCATATTTTTGTATATCCCCCCATTTGCTGTATTATTGCCACTCCCTTGATACATGAATTGGTCTGATCTTATTGATCTGCATTATTTATCATCCGATGTGATTCTCTGATAGATCGCTATGACCCTTGAGAACACAATGAGAAAGTTAAGCCCGTGTGTTTTTATTTCAGTCACTGTTAAAAAAAGATCCAATTTTCATAGTCATTTGCACTCTTTCAGAATGGTCTAGTCCAGCGTTTCTCTACCTTTTAAGCTCGGCGACCCCTTTTTACAATCCTCCTTTCTGCCGCGACCCCCCCCCCCCCACACACACACACAGCAATAGAAGAATAGACAATAACCAATAACAATCCATATTTTCGATGGTCTTAGGCGACCCCTGGTAAATCGTCAATCGACCCCCAAGGGGGTCGCGATCATCAGGTTGAGAACCCCTGGTCTAGTCGTTAAGGGAAACAGGTTCCTAACCAACCTAACAACCTCGCTAGTTTTGAGCAAGTATTACATGAAAGTTGATTTCAAGTTGCGTAAGTGTGCTACGATGGGGATTGTGTGGTTGGGAAAACTGGATAGTTTACAAAACTATATTCAAGTATCCCAGTTACACGGTATTGAAGAATATACGTGTTGAAGTGATGAAACAGAAAAGCGATACTTTTAGCAAACTTAAAACAAAACGTTTAACGTCAACTAGAAATCATGAAAGTATTGAGCACACATTATAACACACACACACTGTAATTGAATTTCAATAGTAGATTCACAAATGTAGACATAAAAATCTGTTTTTTTTTGTTTGTCTTTTTGATTAACTGCCCTACTCCGCTATTTTTGTTGTATATATAGAGCACCAACGAAAGCGTCTCTTGACATATAAGAAATACATGTAACACGCAATGTCTTTTTATATCCGTATAATAAAAGTACCAATAAATTATAATACAAGTTTGCAATGCCCGCTGGTCGAATAGGTAACATCGTTCGTTCAAGCAGCTGACGTTGTCAAGATCTTGGGTTCGATATCCAGTTTAATTGTTATTCTTGTTTTCTTGTTAAAATAAATAGTTAATATTATACAGAGTCTATTGAAATGAAGACGGTTCTTGGCAGATCTCTCCTCAAATATTAATTATCTCCTGTCCTAAAGCACGCCCTTCAAAGGGAATTATGCAGCGTACTCTATCACAGGCTTTACTCTCAACTCATTGGACTGTGACCTGGATATTTTTTTTTGGTTTTTTTTTTTGGTTTTGTTTTTACAATAAATGCCTTTGGGATTCATTGACGCTGTTCTTGTACTAGTTTATGTGCTCCACAGTTTATAGGGTTTCTAATGATAATATTTTACAAAATATATTCACTATTTATTGTACTATAATGGTCATTAATTGGCTGGGTAAGTTTATACGCATATAGTTTGTTTCAATAGTATACGTTCACTAATAAAAATGATGAAGTGCGTTGATTAAGATTCTGTATTTGTCTAAGTAAAAACTGTATTTTTTGTTACATTTTGTATGCTCATTTTCCATTTGTTTATACTTCTAAAGTAAAATGTTCATTATTTAATTTTGTTTTCTCTAGTCTCAAAATTGTTTTTTTTAAAGCTAAAAAGCATTTACCACTTTTGAATTCCATTCATGGCAGTTAATTTCCACTTAGTAAGGATGGACAATAGGTATAGAGCTTTGAAAAAAAATTTGACACAATGATTAAAACAAATTTGGGTTAGGGTTAAGGTTAGGGTTAAGGTCAGGGTTTAGAGTTAGGGTTAGGGTTATTGTAATAAATAATAAATTGTGGTTAAATGTTGGGTGCGATCGAAATAATGACCCCTAACCACTAAACCTAACCCTAACCCTTACCCCATACCCTAACCCTATTCCTAACCCTAGCCGTAACCCCAACCCTAACCCTAGCCGTAACCCTAACCCTAACCCTAACCATAACCCTAACTATATTTTAATCATTGTGTCAGATCTATTTTCAAAGAATTTCATTCACTAGTTTTCTGTACAGGTACTTCTTTTTGTCATTTTGTTTTATATAGTGCAACTTTTATGCTTTTAAATTTCTCGGTGTTCAATTGACTTATTATAACACCATATCGAATCGATACAAGATAATCATAAATATATAGATCTAAATGTTCATTATTTTATTTAAAAATTGTTTTCAAATTGGTAAAAAAATCTAGATCCTAGGTTAATTTGATTGACCTAGAGTAAAATGGAAATGTTATGTCACCTAATACAGATCTATAAGAAAACAAATGCTTAGATAAAAGAAAACCATAACAAAAAGACTATTTTAATGTGTATTCTACAAACTTAGTTGATAAATGAAATTATTTTTTTCCCTATTGTGACCTTAGATACTATTTGTTTTATGTGTTTTGTCTAGGTAATGCTTGCAGACTACTACATCAAACAGATAGGTTAACTACAACTTCATTGGACAGAATTGTGAGCTATAACAACATCTTGAAGCCTTGTTGAACATGATCAATGAACTCACGATCATTACAACCAAACGTGTTATCATCTTGATCAATATTTAGTCAAGTGATTCATTCTTAGTAGTCGTATGTGCCTTGATTACATAATACATCTAATTTCTTTTGCTTTTCTTGTAATCTATGATATAAAAGCGAAAAAATACCACTAAAATACACGAAATCTCTTAAACTGTGGTACAGATCCGCTAGACATTTCGTGCACAGTTTTTTTGTACGTTCGACATGCTCACTAAGAACGGCCATTTGACAGAATCGCAATCTATGTACCGCTATTTGCAATTAAAGGCAAGCTTTCTATCAAACCTTTTACTGCTGTTGTTTTTTATGTATTTCCTCAAAAGGCCGCTGTTTGCATATAATGTAAAGTTCCAATTTCTGACCTTAAACAGATGATGTCAATGTTATCTGTTTCAGTGTCTTACGGTTAACGAGGTTGTCATGTGTCAAGCACAACGACCAACCGCCTTTACTTTTCCCAAATTAATGTCAGGTAACCGTTATAGCGGGATGGACTCGGAAGCGCCCAAAGATCCCGAAAGTAAAAATATCCTAGTCCAAACCTGGGTGATGTGATGTCGACTTCAACTACGGTAAGATAACAGCAGCTATGCTGGTTGCGGACAAGAGGTTTGACCTGGCTTCTAAAACCATTATTGAAAATGTCAAAACGCTTTTCTCATCCTACGTTGTGAGCCCTTGCATAATGGGGCTTCCTCTGAGTTTGCGTAAAAACACAAACTGTCATTGTAATTGTCTTTTGTTGTTTTTTTTTTTGGTCTTTTTTTTTGTACTACAATTTAAAAATAATCAATAAAATAAACAACAGGCCAAATGTACTTGAAACGAAATTATCAAAGGGCTGACCTCTGTTTTCTCACTATGCAGCGTCAAGTATCTCATGAATGTTTGATAAGCAAGCATACTCTGCTTAAACTTTAATGTGTTGCATATTAAATTAGTATCAGTGTTTCCCAAACTTTTTCCTTAACGGAAGACTTCGCACATTCTGAGTATTTGGAGAAACTCGTTGCTTAATTTTTGAATAGTTCACCTGGTGGCCGAGTAGTTCATTATTTCATTAGTTTGTAAAACACCTATTTAGTATTCTCGGATCACTAGGGTTCTGCGAAACACAGTTTGGGAAACACTGTTTTAATTAAAGTATCTCTATATAATACTGATAGAATAAATTACTAGTTCGTTGGCATAACTCAACATACCACGCTTGTTTGACTTATAAAAGTGTTGTTATGATTTTGTTTTCTCTCTATTGATGACAGTGTCAATGTGATAGAAAAACGACAACAGTCTGCACTATGTCAAGCTACAAATGGCTGAATATTCACATTGTATTTTTCTTTCACATTCTTAATAGCCGTAAGTGTAAGTAATAATTGTTTTCCTATGCCACTATTCAAGTCACTTTTTCATGGTACCTGAAACCTGGGTGGCTGGTGGACAGATGATCTCAAATTCGGTTCTAAACATTTTTCTAGAAATTTAACAGTTGATGTATATCGCAGAGAAAATAATTACTAGCTCGTAAGTCACACTGGGACACTTTAGTTTGAACATTATAATTTTTGCGCACTCAGCCGTATTACCTTGATTATGTTTTACATAACTTCTAGATTCTATATCTAGAGGTAGGTGTAGACTAGATTTTTAGGAACCTAAATCAGAATTTTTAGGTCTAGTGTAAGATCTAGATGTTCATATAATGAACAAACGAATAGATAATTAAATCACCTTTAGTATTTGTCGAATCAGAAAATGTGTAATTTGTAGCAGATGACGATGTCGCGGGCTCGGTACCCGAATTTAATCATATTTGTTCTTAATTATATATTTAATTTTTTCATTACATATTAGATTCATAATAGCAAATTATCTATAAAAAATATTTTAAATGTTTTTTTCCTGTTTTAATTCAGGTTAGCATTGTAAAGTTAGGTCAACATTAAAATCTATTGATTCATTAACGTGCTCATTAGCTTTCTATAATAGTCGGAAACGAATTTTTAATGCATGATCATTGGATGGAATTTCTAGACAGCTTGTTCAACAAATACAATGGACTTGATTATAATGTACATTGCAGAATTATAAGAGATCTTCGGCGTCATTGTCAAAACCAAGGCGTCATTGTCAAAACCAAGGCGTCATTGTCAAAACCAAGGCGTCATTGTCAAAACCAAGGCGTCATTGTCAAAACCAAGGCGTCATTGTCAAAACCAAGGCGTCATTGTCAAAACCAAGGCGTCATTGTCAAAACCAAGGCGTCATTGTCAAAACCAAGGCGTCATTGTCAAAACCAAGGCGTCATTGTCAAAACCAAGGCGTCATTTCTGAAGGTAGCCTGCAAGGTTAGCTACATGAACTATACAACATTGGCAAGGGGTATTCAATCCGTGCGTTCGGAGTGTCCGACCAATCGGAAATAGCAGTGTTAAATATGGACATTAACCTGGACCTCTTCCAGACAGAGCGCTTCGTTCAATGAGGCTTGGACCTCTTCCAGACAGAGCGCTTTGTTCAATCGGGCTTGGACCTCTTCCAGACAGAGCGCTTTGTTCAATGAGGCTTACAGTCCTTGAGATGTAAGAGTTTCGGTTTAACGCTTTTGACAGTAAGACGGGAAAATCTCGTTTTTAAACAAAACTGAACGTTGGCTTCATACACGGTGTAGAAACTAGGTTAAACTTGAATATAGAGACTAAAAACAATGAGATAAAAGGAATCAAACAACAGAAACAAAATACGGCTCACTACAGAAGCTATAATAACGAATTTCCTTCTGTCTCATGTATCCCATATGTTTTTTAGCTTCAAGTTTCAATTCTCTATCTATTAACTCAACTCTGATGGTTTACAGCTGACAATTTTCCTAGGTCTATGTTGTCGTGATTACAGAATATATCTTGTGAAACTTTCTAGTCATTAAAAAAATAAAGTTAAAGTAGTTTCTCCTTTCACACCTTGTGGTCTATAGGGCAGATGATGTAAAGGTCAACTGTTTCTGTGGCCTACGGTTAACGAGGGTGTTATGTGGCCAGCACAACGACCAACCGCCTTTACTTTTCCCCAACTAATGTCAGGTACCCATTTAAGCTCAGTAGACTCAGAGGAGCCCAAAGATTCCAAAGTTGAAAATCCCAGTCTTCACCAGGATTCGAACCCCCGACTTTACATTTTAAAATTAAAAAAAAAATACATGAGACTGTAAAGCATCGTTAACATAACACTCGGCAAGCTTCGTTATTTTGTAGTTTTCATGACATAGCAAAAGCCTGTAAAGCCAAAGTTTTATGGATGTCTAATTGAAAGCGCTATTTTAATTTCAATTGTAGACTTGGCTACTACGATGACGTCGGTACATATTCAAAAATCGGAGCGAAATGACTTGGTGATACTTAATTCAACACTGCTCTATGCCACTAGTCACTTGGACTGCGCCAGGAAGTGTCTGCTGTCTTCATCCTGTTATTGTTATTATTTTAACATTCAGGAAAAAACATGTGACATTGGTGAGTAGCTCTATCTTCAAAGTATATAATTTAATAATATTATATACTACTAAAACTTGTGATAAAGTAGTTTTTATTGGGTATACTATTAAATACTATTAAACACTATCTATAATTAAATCAAGTGTACCAATATGCCTGGTCGTGCTGTGTGCGCGCTGGATATAATAGCCCGGCCGATAATATAGGTTTTTTAAATTGACGGTAACGCAGCGGAAGTGAGGCAAACTCAACGACGATTAGGCAGGCTACGTTGGCTGAGAATATACTTCTCAAGTTTTCGCTGATGCTAAGTTTCCTTTCTCCAGCCACGGAGTTAAGACTGGGTTCAACTAGAACTGCAGGAACGGTATTTCTGGAAGTCGTTGTGTTCAGCCAGAAGGCTAACATGAATTCATATATAGTAACAGGGAGGAGTCAAGGATTCGGATCCAGGAGCAGACGAGAACCAGTCGGTGTCTCTAGCTGCAATCAGGCTGAAATAAAAACACCGAGCAAAATATTTTCATTATATCAAAAGGTATTTAATTTATCCTCGGACATAGCTGTCAATCAGAGAATCTCATAAGTTCAATTGACACTTACAAACAAGGCAGGTCAATGAGATCAGATCAATAGAAGGGGAATAATCATAATGCAAGGAGGGTAAACACAGAGAAAAACAATGCATAGTGGTTAGTGACCATGACGCCATTGTTTACATACTGCCGTTGTCCATAAACAATCGAATGAAACTTGAATGTAGAGAGTGCTCGTTCAAGGGGCGCAACTCTTGTCCAAGCAAGTTTCTAAGGGCAATGTCAGTGTGTTAGAAAGATCATCAAGGCGATCAGCAAAGATAAAAGAAATAAAATAAGATATACATATATACACCAAGTTACGATAATGATCGACCCAGCCATAAAAAATAATAATGTCAACATATGGTGTCATAAGCTATAAATACATATGTAAACATGAAATAATTATGTTTCTTACTAACGACAGATAGAAATAGACATGAACATATTATCTATAAATGCAATAAATTAAATCCAAAATACGAAGGTCCAGCAATGCACATAGTTCTTACTACAATATCTAAGTGAATAGAATACAAATAAAGGAGGACATTGAATGGAATCTGTAAATATACACCTCTCAACGTGTTAAATAAAATGGAGAGACTTCTGCTTATTGAAAACGTTTGAGACTTATATGGCCGCTTGGGTAGAAATAAAGATTGACAAGGAAGGCAAGTGATAGATCATGTGTGCGGTCAACATATACAATGTGACATCCGGTCAAGATTAGCGCCTCCCACTTATTTGCCATGAGGTTATAAGAACAGCTCGCCAGGTGGACGAGTTTTTCTTTTTCACTCGGGTGTCATAAAAACAGAAATAGCAGATATAGAACCAATAAGGTTTAAGCATTAGACTTTATTCATTTGTTTTTCAGGCAAGTGTAGCATTGACCACTTGAATGTAGTCCCAACGAAAGATATTTACATTCCTTGTGAGTTCAACAAAGGTTTTCAATTCGTCAACATTGGGGGTGCAAGAGAATGTCTTTCAGTGTCCACAAAGAAATATGATTACATCACGGCCAGGGATGACTGTAGAAGTTAGTTAATCTAATTACATATTGGCCATCATATGATACATGACAGTAGATTTGTTTAAATTTAATTACCTAATAACCAGATATAACTAGACTTATGTAATAATGAATAAATGAAGGCCACGAAGAATAAATGTTCAGAGACGATTATCGATGTAAGTATTCTGATTGCAAGATGACTTGTGTGAAGATTACATAATGGCTTTTGATGACTGCAGTAAAGATACAGAGGATTCAGCCCTCGTCCACTCAGCTTGGCGCCTCCGTGGAAGATAATCTCATTTTATAGTGGAGAAATAGGTTGATTGGTATGTACATTTGACTGCGGGAAGGACTTAAACGGTTATTAAATTGCGTATCAATGATTACAGAAAGTTAATAGATGACTGGAAATATTTGTGAAAACCAAATCATAAATACAAGACAAAGAATGCTTAAATTGTTATTTATGTCTAAAATTTTTGTAAACTGAAAATGTTATCGGTATATACTGCTATATTTTTCTCTTGATATATAATTATGTTCTTATCTAGGTAAATCATCCCATCTTTACACTATACACAACATCGCCAAACTCACCTGGTTGCAAAGTACGTTTGGTAACACTAACATCTGGGTGGGACTCAATGATATCGATGTGGAAAACACTTTTAGATGGGAAGACGACAACTCTGTAATAAGTGGTTACCTCAAGGGTTCCATATTCACTCCAGGCAAGCTGACTTGTTACAAAGCTTATATTAATTAACTCTTGTCTGTCTGCTGACTTGTTACAAAGCTTATAACAAATAACTCTTTTCTGTCTGCTGACTTGTTACAAAGCTTATATCAATTAACTCTTTTCTGTCTGCTGACTTGTTACAAAGCTTATATCAATTAACTCTTGTCTGTTACTAATGAACTCTTTTTTTTTCATCTTCATAGTACTGAAATACACTGAATCAGCTCGTAACCTTAAACAAAAGGCTTTGTTTCAATAGAACCCGACTAATTTGCAACGCACACAATTAAACAGTACCAGCCGAGCATATAACAACAAAAGGCAACATGAATAGCTAGATGATTACAAATACTAGCAAGTCTAACGGATGCATGTGTATATCAAATGTAGCTGAAGTATTTCTAATTAGACTAAGTGCGTGCGTACTTAGTTTGATGTATTTCAATCGCGAGTTCTTGAAATCATGCGCACGTCACAAACATATAAGAGGTAGGATACTAATGACCAAGTTGACTCAAGGTGAGCTTCAAACAAACATTTATTACAGAATGGGCCACAGTCTAGTCTGTCACTAATACCGATGTTATCCCCTCAAGAGTCTAGCAGTAACTGATTAAATAAAAGTCTATTCTAATCTCTAACCCAAAGTCTATGTGGTCACTATAAAATGTCTGTTCACCGTCAGTCTAATAAAGTGTACAACCCAACTAACTAAACTAGCGATCTAACACAAGATTACAAACATCACAGAAGTTCAGTTCATGATTACTCCATTTACCCCTCTTTAATTTTATCGGTCGTAGATTATACCCATACGTAGGGAAGAAGGGATTCAGAGGTACCTGAGACGTAGGCGAACCGCCAAAGAAGGCCTGAACACTTACCTGCCACGTCACGACTCTGGATCAGAAGAATGTTTTTTGGACATTCCGATGGTCTAGAGGTTAGTTTCGCTTGGTGCGTTATCGCTAGGCGGTGGTGTCGAATCTGGAGTCACGGGTTCGAGCCTCGGTTGGCACATGCCCTTATTTTCGTAGCATTTTAATTCACTACTTTCTCTCTTTCAAACTTAGTCCCTGGTGCTGTTATTCATTTATGTTTAATATATGTATCTATCATTTGTTTCTGCACCTAGCTTTAACTCTACTTCCCGTTAAAGGACACATTGAGTCACTGACAACATCATGCAGATTGTAGCTCTCTACATGGATTAAACACTTAACGTTTTTTGTTTAATAATAAATTCACATGTGTACATTAAATATGCAGCTTTCAACTCATGCACTGAACATTTATCGAACTCATACACACCTTTCTCTATACATCGATTTTTTCAAACTGAAATTTCAGGTAAGTAACTCTAGAGGAAAACTATTTATTTCACAGTGTAAAAACTCGAAGCTTCGTAATGCCAATAAACTCCGTTTGCACTTCTCTTGGGACATTGACGTGTACGTCACCTGCATACATTTTAGTATAGAGCGCAAATGCCAGCAGTCGCATGATGTCAGTTGACCCGTCTTACTTTTCACTAACGTTAGATCTGGTTTATAGCAGTATTTTTCTAATCAAATGAGTACAACGACAGAAACATTTCATCACCAGGCCACATTATTTACCTCTGCTATTAATATTTCTTTACAGGTGAACCAAATGGTGGAAGGATAGCCAACTGTATCATCTATGATATATTGCATATGAATAGCCTTCTCCTTGATGACATGTACTGCGACTTTAATTCTACCTATGTTTGTGAAAAACCCCTATTCAACTTTCTATAAATGACGCTAATGAAACTTTTAAGAGGGGACATAAATAAATAAACACAATTGTTATTTTGGTTTCTTCTTGTTTCAACTGTTTTACTGTCATGCACATTAGAGTAAATATGAATCACACAAATCAATTGTACATAATTAACATAATGATAGCCGCTTTAAAAATGATTTTAAAGTAATTATAAATGTCAGGTGAAATTTTCAATTAAATTCAGTTAAAATATTTTGAACAAATACGTTAAAAACAAAAACTATCCCTTCGTTATACCAACCTTTATAACAGCAATTATTTTGCTCTTAATAGCTAATGAAAGATATACTTTAAAAAATTGAACTTTCACCCCCCCCCCCCCCACACGCCGCTAATCTAAAAATAATCTAGTTAATCAACTGTATTAATATCTACAACATTAGAATGACAAGCCTAGACATTTAAAAGACGGGGCGAAAAATAACCTTGAACGTCTAAGCATTTTTTTTTTAAATGAACACTTGAATGACTAGGGCCAACATGCGGAAACTGATCAAGATTTTCAAGACCAAATGCGGAAATACCCGAAGACGTTGTCTGTTGAAGATAGCTCTTCTAGAAATTTTGTTCAATACTTTGAAAACAAAAACAATAAAACTAGAGGTATTTTTAAGGTGACCAAATAACATGTAATTCTTGTTCGCTAAGATGTACATCAACAGTTGCCGTTGTCGAGAAGCAAGGTTCCAGGTTTTCGGATGTTTTTGGCTGATGAAAGTAAAAACCTGAATAGAGAAATAGTAAAACAGAAAAATATTTAAATACTGAAAACACCTTTGATTGACAACTGTTATTTTTTTCTATAAAAAATTATGAATATTACATATCGTTTTAAAAAGAAAAATTGTTTGCTACCCCCATCCCCTCGTGAAAAATACCTAGTTAAGCGAATGTAAAATCTCCTAGACTTTAAATATTGAATCTTATTTGACGGTGCGCAAAATGTTCCTGAACTTTAATTTATTAAAACGTTTTATTGAATTGATTCCATAGAGCCTTCTATTGCTCCTTCTTCTGTTTTAATAGATCAACTACATTGATTGTTTCAGGCGCCGTGGCTGAGCAGTAAAGCGCTTGGCTTCTAAATCGGGGGTATCAGGGTTCAAATCCTGGTGAAAACTGGAATTCTTAATTTCGGGATCTTTGGGTGCTCCTGAGTACACCCAGCTCTAATGGGTACCTGACATTAGTTAAGGAAAAGTAAAGGCGGTTGGTCGTTGTACTCGCCACACGACAACCTCGTTAACCGTAGGCCACAGAAACAGATGACCTTTACATCATCTGACCTATAGATCACAAGGTCTGAAAGGTATACTTTACTAGAGATTTAAGAAATCAGTCATTCTGACAACAACGCACTGTCCCCCGTGTTTTAGCATTTCTGCCGACACCATGTCTAGCCATAGTGCTTTGTTGTTCTTAAGGACTGCGGTGACCATGGTAACCTCCTCTGTTGTAATTGAATCTGTCTTGATCTTGATATCTTTGCCCGGAGAGAGGTTCTTGAATGTGTAAGTCAGGCCTGGAGATGGTTGGTTAAGGATACTTATCTTGCATCCTGTTCTTCTTTCGTTAACAAAGTTTTGCCTTGCTTGTCTTTTATCGGTGCTCCATGTCAACTCTTTGCTCCAGTGAGATCTCGGACAATACGATGGAGGGTTTTTGTGTCATTTCTGCTTGCAGCTGCTTGTGCCTCTTGTCCCTTCTGCTCAATCCAGTCCCGTTTATCTCGCCGACAACTTCTCTTTACTTTCAGATCTGCTTCCTTATAGGCTTCTTCCGCTAGGCTGCGATCTTGTGTTTCATTTTTCTGATCTCGTCTACGTTTGACATCTTTCATCTCATTGATCCATTTCCATGTTTTTTTGTATTCACCAAATGAAAAAAAACCTTCAATGAGGCCATCTCTGTTAGACGTACAGACCCTCTGGGGAGACAACATTAGCTCACACATTTACCTTGAAAGTGCCAAATGAAGTCTCCGGCTGAAACTCCAACCAAAACGAGCCACACGACCCCTGCCATTTAAGGCGGACAAGCTCAAAGATTACGATATTGCAGAGCAGTTACAATGAAAACTAAAGGACAGCTTCAAGGCTTGCAGATATATTGTCCATTGAAGAAGAGTGGGTCAACTTTAGAGATCCCATGATTGAGTGCGCAGAAGAAGTCATATGAAAGAGGGTGAGGTTTAAGAAATCCTTCATGCGGAAATCCCGGAAGACGTAGTCTGTTAAAAAAAAAAGGATTTATAGCTGTGACCTTCAATTAGGATAGGTCATAAGACCAGTGACCTCTACTGTACTGGCAAGTTAGTCCAGTGGTACTTTGTGGGCCCAATTATATTATTAAGGCTAATAACTTTAGCCTCTAGATGTACAAAACAACTGAGACAGACAAGTAATAAGTCTGATATTTCAGTTGCTACAAAAAAAAGGAGTTTATTTACAAGCAAAAGAAAAAGATCATGAAGAATATAAATGGCAATAAAGGCTCACAAAAGAAAATGAAACAAAGCAAAGTAGCAAGACAGTTTCCGGACAATATAATGAAAGAACCATCATCATAAAGGCACAATATGTCTTATGCCGAAAAACCAAAAAGATGGTTTACAATAATATCATACATGCATTAACAATGAAATGACGTCATTCATGAGACACACTACTGTCTCGTATCTAAACAAAAGATGTCTTTCAAAAAAAAGATACAGGAGAGGATAAGAGACTCAGTAGACCTATACCATTTACATAAACCAACTTAGTACTAACCAATAAATAAGGTCTACTTAGCTCATTATCGAAATACACTTCCCACAACAGTGGCACACTCCTCTTGCGTAACACAGCAACAGTACAACAACACAAGTATTAGTTAAACATTATAGAGATTTAGTTCAAACTACACTGGTCAGTTGAAAGACTTAAGAGAGAGTGGCAATTGTAAACAGTTAACAGGGACTTAAATCAAGTAATAAAGGGGACTAACTCTAATAATAAAGGAAGCCACCCTTATTGTCCCTCTTGTCACAATAGCCCTTTCGCCAACATTAATCTTTTTTTACACTTTAAAAAAATAACGTACAAACTAGAATTTTCGAAAAAAAAAAAACAGGAGCAAATTTAAAACTATACATAATGCTAATTTGATCGCATATTTTGTCCAAATGTTTAATAGTGCGCTGGAGATGACCATAATGGACCTCATTCACCAATTGTAAACAAACAACATGACTAAATGTTGTTTGTTTACGATTGGTGAATGACGTCCTTTGTCGGTGCAGTGAAGTTATCAAAATAAGTTTGATATTGCCCATGAGGCTATTCCTAAGATTAAACTACATAATGTGAGGAAACTTTCTGTTCAATGCTGAACCCATAGACCTATATATATATTATATCTAGACTGGAACTCGGAAACAAATTCTTATCCGCGATAAATCGATTCACAGACCTATATGCATATATATATATATATATAGGGGAATTCGACCCAAATTTAGGAAAATCAATCTTTTCTGTCTTAGAAAAGTAATAAATTTTAGTTTTTATAGTTTATAAATTAAGCTAAATCATTTCTTTGATGTTCTTTAGAATGGGCTATTAATCAAAGAACTATCTCTCTCTCTCTCTCTCTCTCTCTCTCTCTCTCTCTCTCTCTTTCTCTCTCTCTCTATGGCAGTGCCGATACAGTTTGGGGTCGGCGGAGTCGCAGGTTCTGTCAGAGTGTAGCACTGGGTGCTTCAAACTGTCTAAGGGTCGCCAGCTCTTAAATTTTTCTCAGGGTTGACTCCCAAAGTCTTTTCCATGATTAGGTAAAGCAAAACAATAGAGGTTTCAAATCAGAGTTGTCCTTCTCCTAGGTACTAGATATCTAGTCACGCTAATATAGGAAACAAAGCCATTTCCTGTTAGTTTCCATTGAGATAATGTTTCAAAAATTCTAGATCGAAATAATTCATGTCTGTTGATTTTAATCATCTTATGTACATTTAAATAGATTGATGACCTAGATCATTCTAGATTATGTATCTAAAAATTGCAAAATAATAATTATGAGACGAGAGTACTCTTATTTTTTATGTTCAATTACTAGATCTAGATCTAAAAATAAAATTATATGTTTCATAGGTTAGGGTTGAAAAAAAACAATATTACCTTTTTTTTAAAACTATTTTAGAAAACAACGCCTTGTTTCAACTTAAAAAAAAAAAAAATTCACATTTTTTGTGTTAAAAGAGCACCATGTCCAGTCTAGATATAATATATATAGGTCTATGGCTAAACCAAGGCTACAGAAAACGTTTTCAATTGTTTTGTTGTAGACTTTCAATAAAAGCTAAACATTGTCAGGAAACTAAATTGAACTTCAAAATTGCCAACTAAATAAAACTTACAAACTAAAGAGATAAAAATGTTGCTTTGCTAAAAAGTGTGCACGTACGTAGGCCTAAATCTAACTTCATAAATATAACAACTTAACAGCACTCTCTTTCTTTTGTACACCGGATGCACCAAAAAAAAAACGTGCTATATAGCTTTTCCGCCATGTATGAAAATCTCTAATTGAATTAAGAATGAAGTTTTGTGTCTTTCTCGTTAGCCATTGCTATTCAGTGAGCACATTAAGTATTTAATGTTTGGCTTTGTACAAACAGACACATCGACTACTTACTGTGAACGACATGATTTAATTATGTGAATTGAACCTTTGAAAAAGTGTAACTGTTAAGGGGGATTTCTTTTCCTTGTTCAAGATATACACACAAAAAATAATTACCAATAGTTAATTAATTTTTTTAAAATTTTTTTTTTGATTCTTGTGTTATCAGATAAAAAAAAAATAATTGTACAAAATGTCAGCTTGATCCGAGGGTGTATGTCGAAGACATAACGTGTACAAACTTTGTATGAGACAGTCAGAGTGATGTAAGCCTTGTACAAAGAAGGGTTGCACCGACCTCCTCCATATAAATCAGTCACAGAACCAGACATTCTTCTTGATGGCCTAACTTTTGAACAAAATACTGATTTAAATGTTGTTTAAAAAATATGTTTAATACGAACTCGAACTTCGCTTTTGCTGTAAGTTTTTTAGCGGCACCCGAAAGGGTCACGCAGAACGTGACATTGCTTCTGTTACATGTCAGTTGGTTAAAAAAAAATCAACTCTATCACTCCGCCAAAACTTACTTTTTCTAGCCAGTGAATTAGTGTAACTCTCTCTCTCTCTCTCTCTCTCTCTCTCTCTCTCTCTCTCTCTCTCTCTCTGGAACCCCCATTTTTTTACCTGCGCATCATAATCTCTCCCACATACATTTTTAACTAGATTTGGAAGGACTCGCTTCATAATGCGCCCCGACTCTTACACTCTCTCATATTTTGGTCCCTGTATTTTTAGAACTGTTACTTATGCCGCTCATCCCCCCCCCCCCACTTTTTTTTTTGGCCAGTAACAAAATATTGGTACATAACCAATACCCATTTCTGCATTTATTTTAATATTTTGTACTCTATATAAAAAAAATATCAATATGGTATTTTAATTGCAATCTCTATATAAAAAAGACTCAACATCTATCTCATTAATGCTATTAGTAGCAGTATTTTTTTGTTAAGACCGCTTCTAAAAGGAAGTGAAAATGACTTAAGGCTTATTAAAAAATAAGTAGACTTAGAAAAAAAAAAAAGAAAAATATCGCTTCAAAAATACGGAATTTATTATATTAAAAAAAATGCTTGAACGTAGACTGAGGTTGTTGTAGTTTAGTTTCGTTATTTTTTACAAAAGACCGCCGTCTACATATAAAGCTTTTATATAATATATTGTTACGTATTTCTGAATCTTCTGGCTAAATGTACTAGTAGGCACACAAATAAAAACACTGTAAAGAACTTGACGACTCAACTTTCAGTTTCATATAATTTTAATGACTATTAGCTCTAACAATTCGTCCCTGTAACATGTAGCGTAGAAGACTGTACAATATCTGTCAGTTTACAGTTAACTATATTTCGTTGCAATTCATCTCTTCACTTTGTTGCAATTCATCTCTTCTTAACTTGCATCGAACCGTATTCCACAGAACAGACCAACGACACACTTTCCAGTGTCGCTCCAGATCTACCAACGCTGAACCAAGTCGTACTCAAGCCTACCGAATCAGAGCCGCACACGTCTTACATCGACTGTATCGACTGTAACGGCTCATCTCCACTGTAGTTCGCTGTATAGACTTTAACGACAGTAGTCCACTCCAGTTAACTCTACCCTAGTTAACTTGCATCGAGTCGTACACACTTTTTTCTTCCACTAGAGCCGCACACGTCTTACATCGTCTGTATCGACTGTAACGGTTCACTCAAGACTGACTTTCACATTAACTCTCTGGCTTATATAGAGTCCCTAATCGCTCCTCCAAAGTTGCACAAACACTGCTAGTATCATCTGGAACAATACGTGAGGAAACGTCACATCCTGTCTTTGTTTTTACATGTAGATTCCAGAGAACACCTGGTGCAGTGTCATCAAGCCGGGGTCACACGTACTGACCTCTATCTGTCACTGTTCATTAGTAACTACCCCCTTCTTGGATCTGTTTGTCCCCTGGAACAACACGTGAGGACACGTCACTTCCTGTCCTTGTTTATACGCGTAGATTCCAGAGAACACTGGCTGCAGTGTCATCTCGCTGGGGGTCACACGTTGACCTCTACTTGTCACTGTTCATTTGTAACAATATATATATATATATATATATATATTGCTCCTTCTGTCTTGGAGGACAATGGATGCGCCCAGATGAGTCACTGGTCTTGAGATGGGATAGAATCTGGAGTGACTGATCAAGCCAATTCATGAGCGGCCGATTTTGTCACTGTTTGTTCATGTTTATGCATCTATTTTACGGCTTACTGAAAGGGCAGATTTTTTTTCTTTCTCTTGACTAAGGCAGCTTCGTTTCTTTTGCTCTCAGCGCGGTTCGTACCAGCACGGCACAGTCTGTCTCCATGCTGTCCTGTCGTTTATGCCTGTGGTAGACAAACTGAATGTTTTTATTTTAAGTCATTGCTTCACGTTTCAGGCAAAGCAACTTTCATTCTTATGTGTGCTCAGTGCGCTGGACTCCAATATCTTAAACAAAAACATATGTGAGAGGTTTCCCTACTGTTGTTAGGTGACCAGTTCACGCAGCTCTGCTTTAAAGATGCTCGGTTTCAAATCTCAATTCAAAAAGAGTCTTATTATTGAAGACGGATTGCACCGTTAGCTTACAAGTAAAATATAAAGCTAAATGGTTCATTGAAATTTTTTATGAATTTAAACAATCAAACAAGACCATGGCTTGAATATTCCTAGACCATAAGCTAATTCGACGTTGGATGCCTCTGCGTTTGTGTGATAACACAAACTCTCTTTGTAATCTTTTTTCATATATGTTTATCTTCAGTTTAACATTGTACAGTTTGATGTAATTTCTTTATAATGTTCTTTTCATTAGGAAAACATTTTCTACAATGTAAGCTACTGTCTACACATTTTAACAGGAACTACACGACTTATGCACCTAATTGATGCTAATGTAGGCCACCTATTACTTTTTTATATGGGTTATTGTAGATACTTTTATGCCTACAGTAGCTACCAGACTATGTGTACGCAAATAGTACAGCGAACACTGAAATGACTAGCCCCCTCCCTCACATTGTTCGGAGCTAGCAAATATTGTATATATTTAGATACACTGCATCTAGATTGGCTCTAACATATTCTATATATTTAAATACACTGCATCTAGATTGACTGTAACATATTTTATATTATAGATTGGCTCTAAAATATATCTTCTGGACTTAATAAGGGCTCGAAAGCTCTAACTTTGACCTTTATGAAATCTATATAGGCCTATTGACCATGATTGCGTCCAATGTTCTTACATTATTGAACACTTCTAGGTAGACTTTGCAAGAAGCTGAAAGACTTGTTAATGTAATAAGTATTGACTGGTACATGCCAAATGTAAATGGCCCAACTCTGGAAGCTCACTTGGACTAAAATGTAGAGATATACTTTGCACTGAGGTGTAGGCGGTGACCACGTGGAATATGTTAACGTAGTCATCCTCTTTTCTCTACAACTTTAAGAATAAAGTTTTTACAAAGAGAAAAACTTGATTAATAATTCTAAGGCTTGGAGACATCAATTGTAACCAATTTTTATAAGATACTTAAAATAGGCGTATGACACTGCACCTCAAAGCATTTTATATCTCGGTAACAAACTGTCCCTAGTAAGACTTTTATTTAGAGTCTTTTGTTTTGTCTCTTCTTGTCATTGATCAACTCAAACATTTAGGTCAAGGATCCACCAAATGAAAAATAATTTCTACATTTCATTTTTACGATTCATTCATTATTAACCAATTTATTTAAAAACTTTTGTATGGATAATTAATCATGTGTATCTTTCTGCACCAATTTCTAAATCCACATAATCACACGTTATCATGTAATTTCCAAGACGTTTACGACATTAAAATAGCTTGAAGGGTTTGCGGCATTGGATCAGTTAAACATCAGTGAGAAAACTTATTGATGGCGCTATCATGAAATGTCGGATTGGATTATAATGCTTATAAACAACAAAACACTAATAATTTTAGAGCTCATTTAATCTAGTCGTGTCGTCAGGAGTCACTAACTGCTATTCGTTAAACCAATATACATTATCAAAAACAAACAAAAAATCTATTTGTTTCCTTATTTCGCCCAAGGCTTTCTGGTACACGTTTGATTCTAATCGGTTTAATTTTTTAAAGATTTAGCAGACACAAATCTATTGGGAAAAAGTAAAAATCTAATTCAAACACAGTATAAGTAATCTGAAATGTTTATATCCAACTAAAGACGCATTCCTTTGTTGTTGCTTTTGCATTGTCTTCAAGTTATAACTTTCAATTCAAAATATTAATAATAGGGCGAGAAATAATTTGATCCACTCTGCTACTTATCAAATTTCTTTTTAGTCCTATTTTAAATGAGACTGTATTTACGTTGACTAAACTAAATACATACTTATAATGGAGAATGATACTTTAGCTTTACATTTGGACACGACCAACACAGAGAACTTGGCCTTGTTTATTTGTGGAATGATGAGACCGAACAATGCCAAGTATAAATTTTTCCACGTATTTTTCTGTTACATCACCCGATAGTAGCAATAGCTGGCTTGATCTTTAATACGATTAGCCTGGAGATCCTTCGGTGTAGTGGACTTAACAAGCCTTCTACCATTCTCTTGTTCAGCCTGGTTTTAACAGACAGCTTACACCTTTTAATCACTTTGAATTTCTCAAAATTTGTTCTTTTTTTCGGACCCAAGGGTGAAGCAGGCTACGATTGTTGCTACTACATTTATGGACTTGAATTAAACTATTTTTTAGCTTTTTCATCCAACTTATTTGATTTTCTGGGATACTGGGGTCGCCACGTTGGATCATGGATCCCCTTATTCATTACAATAGAAAGAATTTTGGCCATTTTTAAGCCAATAACATTTAAAAGTTTTGTAACACCAAAACGAAGCGTCATTGTGGTGACCGCTCTGTTTTTATTTTGGTTGCCTTATACAATTGTAATTGCCTGTTACTATAAGATATTACCGGAAACCTTTAACGGCGTCAGCTATGTAAGTCTATATTATAACGACTTTCTCTTGGAGAATATCGATTTGATTGAAGATGTCCAGCATTGGGTTGCCGACCCCTTGTTGTCATGGTTTCCACTGACTTTTGTCACGCTTGGCTGCACTGTTTTAATCATCAAAATCAGACTGGCGTTGTCAAAGAGACGAACCTTGACCTCGACCCAAAAGTCTGTCACGTGGTCGCCTAGAACGACCAGAACGTTACTTCTGACGTGTCTAATCTTTGCGACAACTCATTCCGCTGCATCGTTCTTGTAACACTTCTACTACCAACCTGGACAACTGGCCATCGATCTCTTGAATCGAAATAATCTTATTTTCTTCTTTCTCAACGTGAACGCCTCCAGCAATTTGATTGTGTACATCTCATCGAACCGGAAGTTATTTCGCATCATGCTGAATATATTTCACATAAGAAAGAAGACCAAAAGTCTTAAAGAATGATTATAAGTCAAATGGTTTTATGGGAAAAGCTGGTTGCATCAAGGTCGCAAGAGATGTGTAAACGCGAAAAGTATTTACATTTAGTTTTGGAAAATATTTCAGCATCTAAAAAGAATATTGGAGAATGAACAAGAAAACATTAAAAATACTTTTTATATTATTGACCGTACTTCTTTTGTACTATTGTTGTTTTTTTCTATTTTTTTTTTTTTACATTAATGAATGTTGGATTACAAAACAATGGAAATTTTGTTTCCACCTTGCCCTCTCCTCCTTGTCCTCGAGATCTAGTAAACGTAAAAAATATTCCAACAATAAGATTTTTACTTAGAAGACGATGCGTCCATTTTTCCTGAACATTAAGTAATGAACTTTTCACTCAGAACAGCCTTTCTTTCGGAAATTCACGAAAGCAATTGTTATTTCACCAACGCGATACTCCTTTCAAAACCAATTTTAGATCTAGAACTTTAGATCTAGATGTCTAAGCAAATTTAAATTTATTTCAATTTTAACTTGAAAAATGATAACGTTCAAACTAGAGTGCTCCCCCTATGGCCGAGTCAGGGGGGGGGGGCGGACTGGTTGCATGTTAGACACATAGGCCGTCCCCATTGTTGAGACAGTAGCTGAATGCCCTGGGCTGGTGCCCAAGACCGCTGAACCCATTGTCGGCACTGCGAGCTTGCCCTCGAGAGAGGGGAAATTTTGGAGACCGTTTCTCTCAACGTTCGTTACCAATGCCGTCGGCGTGGCGGCTTAGTGCGATGCCGGTGTTTCCGGAAACACTGGCCCCGAGGTCCCCCAACGTCTATTGCGCGCCGTATCGTAGCACGTTGGACTCCGATCTTTTCATCCCCGTACTCAGCCTTGCGAGCCGAATACAGTGACTACTAAGTTAGCCATGCTCCCCCACTCGGTGGGAGGCGGAGACGCGTGGCTGTTTTAAATTTTTATATTGATTACCTGGCCTTTAAAACCTGTAATCAAAAACCAGTTCCGCTTAGCCACTCCCACATGGAGTGTACATGCGACAACCACGATGAGGTGGGTACTGGAATTGCCGCGCCCCCTATGGCCTACGAGCTAGTAAACCTTTTCTAAGCGATACACATCAACTGCAAAGTTTCTAGATAAATGTTTCGCTCAATAGAATAAACAGCCAATGAAAGACAAATTAGTATCATCCAACTAATCAATTGAAACCTATTGTTGAACCGAAATAAAACGTTTTAGAAGGGCTGACTTAGCTGCTAAGTGTAAACTTTCTACAGGTTGCGACTTCGCAAGTCAAATTTCCAGCTTTCTATAAAGTTTGGTCTCAGTTCCACACAGTCTTGGTGTGTCTTTTATCAAGAATTTCTCCGAAAGATTGCATTTCTGAATATTGTTCTAAAGAATATTATATTGATAACACAAAACTAGAAGCCTCTTCATCGTTTGCACTTAAAATAGCAACTAAAGCGTATGAACATGATTTTTTTTGTCTTTGCATGCAGCTGAAGAACATTTGTAGTCGGATACCTATGCTTAATTTTTGACTGTCAAATTTTCCTTCGGTCAATGAGTCTTCAGGCAGGGTAGAGGTTAGGTTGACATGATCTTTGTACTCCACTAACTCCAAGAGAAATAAAGAGAGAAAAAAAATAAATTTCTATACTGCATTCATAGATTTGACCAAAACTTTTCATAACGGCATTCATGAAAGTTTTAGGCAAATCATGACCAAATAGGGCTGCCCAGATTAATTAGTATCAATGATGCTGCAATTTCATTTAAGCATGCAAGCAATAGTTCAAGACAACGTAGTCTACTTCAAGCTTTTTTTCTGTCTCAAATGGCGTGAAGCGCTGTTGTATGTTGGGCTTCAACGCTATTCAACTGAATGTTCGCCGCAATGCAGAAAGATGCCTTTAGCGTACAAAAGCGTTTCTAGTTGCCATACTATATCGCACTGATGCAAATCTATTAAATGCTCAAATAATTAATTTTAAAAATTTGGCCTCAACATAGAATGTAAACAAGAAAAGCAAAAGCATTTTTTAAAAGTGGATACGAAGTGTTATTGGGATAATTATTATTATTATTATAGCTTTTATAGAGCGCTACTTTCATGCTTATAGCATGCTCAGAGCGCTTTTGGTCCAATCTCATTTGTGGACCAGTGGGGGGGGGGGGGGGGGGATATCTAGGAGTTGGTTTTCCGTGCTGCCTTTAAGCGAAATTCGTTTGGATCTGTCATGTTTAGGAATTTGTAATAGATCTAGACCAACAACAATAAATTTGAGCGATTAGAAATAATTTTACTTTTTTTTTTTTTGTTTAGCGCTATTTCATGCTTATAGCTTCCTCACTACGCTATGATTCTATCACTTGTCTGGACCAGTTGGGAGGAGGAAGAAAATGATATCTGGGTGGATTTTATTGTAATTGAATCTTTACAAGCATTTAAAAAAAAAATAATGGAACGACCTGAAATTGAATTTAAGGCTCACGCACCTCGGGCCGAGCCGACGTGCTAACCTCATTGCTATGGAAATACTTACAACTAGAGAAGATTTTATATAATATTTTTATATTGCTTGTTTCAATTTTGAGCGGCAACCTGTAAAGGAGACTAATTCAGTTTATGCCACCACTTCAGTCAAGTACCCTTTCTTTTCCTTGTTTAAGATATTAATAAAATAAATAATTACCAATAGTAAATTAATTAATTGTTTTTTTTTCTATTGATTCTTGTGTTATCAGTTAAAAAAATAATTGTGCAAAATTTCAGCTTGATAAGAAACTAGGTGACAAGACATAGCGTGTACAAACTTTTTACCAGACAGAAAGAGTGATATAAGCCTTGTGAAAAGAAGTGTTGCACCGACCTCCTCCATTCTTATTGATGGCCTAACAAAATATTGATCCAAATGTTGTTTAAAACAATATTGTGATACGAACTCGAACTTCGCTTTCGCTGTAAGTTTTTTTTTTTAAGCCTGTTTTAGATTTAGATATAAGTGCCTTAATAATTGGGCCAAAATTTAAATCTGCAAATTATTAAAGCAATAGCTTAGATTCTGACTGCTTTGGGATACAGACCTATATTTCAATCATATGGTAGTATCACATTTAAGAAGTGGTTTGGACGCAGTAACTTCATTTCTCTATTTGAATGTGAGCAACACAGAGTCATTTGGTGGTCTCTTTTTGATAAATATTTCCATGAATCCTCCAATATCTAGGTATAGTTTAACATTCTTGTATTCGCGACCTGCTAACATGTTTGTTTTGTAATGCCGTGTTTATGTTGTTGTTTTATGAAACAGCCAGACACTTTCTTTATCAAATAAATATGTCGGCTTATTATCATGCTCAACAAATAAAAGTAACGATGTGTTCACTTGTCCTGGTAGATTCTTCATTCAGACTTCCATTTCATAAACACACAAGCGTAGATTGGGTATCACTGGTACACTATTACCATTACTAATCTTGCACATAAGTCTAGTAATCTAGTACTTTGAACATTAAAATTGTAAGATAATAAGATAAGTGTCACCACCTCGAAGTTGGTGCCATTGTGTGGATACCCCATTTTAATGTTAAGAATGGTATTCACAAGCCCTGGTTTAATAAGGTGAACACTTTTGACTTTTAATTATCCAGAGTTAAGGGCAGTTAGTTGGTGATAGTCAGTGGATACAGTTACTTGATAGCAGACTTTGCAAGAAGCTAAAAGACTTGTTAATGTAATAAGTATTGACTGGTACATGCCAAATGTAAATGGCCCAACTCTGGAAGCTCACTTGGACTAAAATGTAGAGATATACTTTGCACTGAGGTGTAGGCGGTGACAACGTGGAATATGTTAACGTAGTCATTCTCTTTTCTCTACAGCTTTAAGGATAAAGTTTTTACAAAGAGAAAAGCTTGATTAATAACAGATGTTTCGGGGGTTTGAGGTCGGAACGGGCGAGGTCTGCTAGGGCAGGAGGCCTGAGCAAGACTATGGTCCTAAGGCACTCATGTAGGACAAAAACTATCTGCCTGGTCTGGAAGCTGCTGCGCGATTGCTGGTCTGAGCCCTCCGACATGGGAAATGAGAACGAAGTAGAAGAAGAAAGTAGGTTAATAATCTAAAGACCTGGAAACGTCACACATTTTGGATCAGATAGTCCAAATACTCGTATGGCGTTACGGCCTCTAGGCATTTGATATCTCCATAAACTGTCCGTAGTTAGTGCCATTCCATTTAGAGTCTTTGTGTTCTGTGCTTGTCATAGAAATGTAGATCACTACATTCATTTATGACAAAGGTATACCAAATTTAAAATTATTTCCTAATTTCCTTTCTTCCCTTTCTTCGCCAATATCCAAATCTATTCCGAGAACATTTTATTTTGAGACATTAATTGTTCGTCTCTTTTGTTTCTCACCAAGGTGTATGTGTACATAATCACACAGCAATCATATCACTCACCAAGGTGTATGTGTACATAATCACACAGCAATCATATCACTCACCAAGGTGTATGTGTACATAATCACACAGCAATCATATCACTCACCAAGGTGTATGTGTACATAATCACACAGCAATCATATCACTCACCAAGGTGTATGTGTACATAATCACACAGCAATCATATCACTCACCAAGGTGTATGTGTACATAATCACACAGCAATCATATCACTCACCAAGGTGTATGTGTACATAATCACACAGCAATCATATCACTCACCAAGGTGTATGTGTACATAATCACACGCAATCATATCACTCACCAAGGTGTATGTGTACATAATCACACGCAATCATATCACTCACCAAGGTGTATGTGTACATAATCACACGCAATCATATCACTCACCAAGGTGTATGTGTACATAATCACACGCAATCATATCACTCACCAAGGTGTATGTGTACATAATCACACGCAATCATATCACTCACCAAGGTGTATGTGTACATAATCACACAGCAATCATATCACTCACCAAGGTGTATGTGTACATAATCACACAGCAATCATATCACTCACCAAGGTGTATGTGTACATAATCACACGCAATCATATCACTCACCAAGGTGTATGTGTACATAATCACACGCAATCATATCACTCACCAAGGTGTATGTGTACATAATCACACGCAATCATATCACTCACCAAGGTGTATGTGTACATAATCACACGCAATCATATCACTCACCAAGGTGTATGTGTACATAATCACACGCAATCATATCACTCACCAAGGTGTATGTGTACATAATCACACGCAATCATATCACTCACCAAGGTGTATGTGTACATAATCACACGCAATCATATCACTCACCAAGGTGTATGTGTACATAATCACACGCAATCATATCACTCACCAAGGTGTATGTGTACATAATCACACGCAATCATATCACTCACCAAGGTGTATGTGTACATAATCACACGCAATCATATCACTCACCAAGGTGTATGTGTACATAATCACACGCAATCATATCACTCACCAAGGTGTATGTGTACATAATCACACGCAATCATATCACTCACCAAGGTGTATGTGTACATAATCACACGCAATCATATCACTCACCAAGGTGTATGTGTACATAATCACACGCAATCATATCACTCACCAAGGTGTATGTGTACATAATCACACGCAATCATATCACTCACCAAGGTGTATGTGTACATAATCACACGCAATCATATCACTCACCAAGGTGTATGTGTACATAATCACACGCAATCATATCACTCACCAAGGTGTATGTGTACATAATCACACGCAATCATATCACTCACCAAGGTGTATGTGTACATAATCACACGCAATCATATCACTCACCAAGGTGTATGTGTACATAATCACACGCAATCATATCACTCACCAAGGTGTATGTGTACATAATCACACAGCAATCATATCACTCACCAAGGTGTATGTGTACATAATCACACGCAATCATATCACTCACCAAGGTGTATGTGTACATAATCACACGCAATCATATCACTCACCAAGGTGTATGTGTACATAATCACACGCAATCATATCACTCACCAAGGTGTATGTGTACATAATCACACGCAATCATATCACTCACCAAGGTGTATGTGTACATAATCACACGCAATCATATCACTCACCAAGGTGTATGTGTACATAATCACACGCAATCATATCACTCACCAAGGTTTATGTGTACATAATCACACGCAATCATATCACTCACCAAGGTGTATGTGTACATAATCACACGCAATCATATCACTCACCAAGGTGTATGTGTACATAATCACACGCAATCATATCACTCACCAAGGTGTATGTGTACATAATCACACGCAATCATATCACTCACCAAGGTGTATGTGTACATAATCACACGCAATCATATCACTCACCAAGGTGTATGTGTACATAATCACACGCAATCATATCACTCACCAAGGTGTATGTGTACATAATCACACGCAATCATATCACTCACCAAGGTGTATGTGTACATAATCACACGCAATCATATCACTCACCAAGGTGTATGTGTACATAATCACACGCAATCATATCACTCACCAAGGTGTATGTGTACATAATCACACGCAATCATATCACTCACCAAGGTGTATGTGTACATAATCACACGCAATCATATCACTCACCAAGGTGTATGTGTACATAATCACACGCAATCATATCACTCACCAAGGTGTATGTGTACATAATCACACGCAATCATATCACTCACCAAGGTGTATGTGTACATAATCACACGCAATCATATCACTCACCAAGGTGTATGTGTACATAATCACACGCAATCATATCACTCACCAAGGTGTATGTGTACATAATCACACGCAATCATATCACTCACCAAGGTGTATGTGTACATAATCACACGCAATCATATCACTCACCAAGGTGTATGTGTACATAATCACACGCAATCATATCACTCACCAAGGTGTATGTGTACATAATCACACGCAATCATATCACTCACCAAGGTGTATGTGTACATAATCACACGCAATCATATCACTCACCAAGGTGTATGTGTACATAATCACACGCAATCATATCACTCACCAAGGTGTATGTGTACATAATCACACGCAATCATATCACTCACCAAGGTGTATGTGTACATAATCACACGCAATCATATCACTCACCAAGGTGTATGTGTACATAATCACACGCAATCATATCACTCACCAAGGTGTATGTGTACATAATCACACGCAATCATATCACTCACCAAGGTGTATGTGTACATAATCACACGCAATCATATCACTCACCAAGGTGTATGTGTACATAATCACACGCAATCATATCACTCACCAAGGTGTATGTGTACATAATCACACGCAATCATATCACTCACCAAGGTGTATGTGTACATAATCACACGCAATCATATCATTTCCAAACATTTGACGACATCGGAAAAGTACAACATCAGTGGCAGGACATTGATGGCGCCCCCATAGAATGTCGCATCGCTATAAAATAGAATAAAAGGATTATAAAGTAACAAGATGTTTTGTATTTGGTATAATTGTATAATTTGTTTAGCCGTGTCGTCATGAGGCACTAGTTGTTACATCAATATAATTTAAGGAAGAAAAACAACAACGAACAAACAAACTGTTTAGAGACAAACATACTACCGCCCTTGCCTTTATTTGACTCATCTATAACATTTGTTTAAAATTTGATAAACGGAAATCTATTACGAAAAAACAAACAAAAAAATCTCATCAAAACGCAGTATAAAGAATCTAAAACTGTGATGGTAACTAAAGACGCATTGAATTCTTTCTTCTTGTTACAGAGATATTAACATAAAATTTTAATTCAAAATGTTTAAATTTATAATGGCACAAGAAATAGATTTTATTCACCCTGTGAATTTGTAATATTTAAGCAAAGGCTTGACTAAAAAGACAAAAATTCGAGATTTAAAAAAAAACAAAAAACTCTCTGAATTCACTTTGAAAAACTGTGTGTTCCTGAAGGAAAAAGAAAGTCACTTAAACCGATAGAACTAGTTTCCATATAGTTTCCATATTTACTCTATGTTCTAGGTTCCTATAGTACCTCATAAGTACTAAATGACGCTGTACTGACGTGAACTAAAAAAAATAAGAACTTATAATGGAGAATGATACTTTGAATCATGACACTACCACGACCAATATGTTAGCAGAATTTATTTGTGGACTGATGAGACCAAACAATGCCAAATACAATTTCTTCCACATAGTTTACTGCTATATTAACCCGATTGTAGCTTTAGTCGGCTTGATCGGCAATACAGTCAGTCTGGAGATACTCCGGTGTAGTTGACTTAACAAGCCTTCAAATATTCTTCTGTTCAGCCTTGTCCTAACAGACTGCATGCACCTTTTAATCAATTTAAATTTCTCAAAATTGGTTATTTTCTACGGACCCAATCGTGCAGGAGACTTCTATGCGTGTTATTACGTTTGTAGGGTGGAATTAAACTATTTTTTAGCTTTTTCATCCAACTTATTCACATTTCTGGGATACTGGGGTCGTCATGGATCCCTATGTTTATACCCTTAGAAAGAATTCTGGCTATCTTTATGCCAATAACATTTAAAAGTTTCGTAACCACAAAAAGAATCCTTATTCTAATATCTGCTTTGTTTTTTATTTTGGTTGCCTTATACTATTGTGATAGCCTGCTACTACAAGATCGTATCAGAGGAAGTCGAAAGCGTTGGTTATCTAAGTCTACAATATAATGACTTTCTGTGGGAGTATTTGGATTTAATCAAAGATGTCCAGCATTGGGTTGCCGACCCCTTGTTGTCATGGCTACCTTTGACCTTTGTCACGTTTGGTTGCTGTGTTTTAGTCATCAAAATTAGACTTGTTTTGGCACAGAGACGAGCTTTGACCTCCACGCAAAGGTCAGTGACGTGGTCACCAAGAACGACCAGAACTTTATTGTTGACCTGCCTCATGTTTGCTCTAACGCATTCAACATAAAACAAAAAGCCAAACGTCTTAAGGAATAACTCACAACATGTTTTGCTGGAATGAGCTGTGTCAAGAGATGTCTCAAGAGATGTGCTAACAAGAAGTTTATTAACATATTTCTTTTGATAACACTCAGGTCTCTAAACAGAAGATTAGAGAATGAAAGGGTGTTAATTACAAATGCAAAGTTATTACTTAGGAGATCGAAATTGTTCTACTTTAAAACCTAAAAAAGGGTAGACAACATTATATCTGGGTGCATCAGTTATAATATTTTAAGTGTCATATTAGGTCTACTTTTGTGAATCTATTATTAAAATTGTTTTACTGTGTGATAATCGCGTTTGTTCAATCTTTTTTTTTCTCATTTCTTGTTAGAGTAAAACTACCTTGTTTAAATTTGCAAAGAGGATTGTTGTCATTTCTCCGCCCAACCAAATATCTCATTCATCCTTAGAACTTTGGGTCAACTAATTGAACTTTGACACATACACAGCAATAGCATTCTTAAAGTAGGGGGAGAAGCTAAATGGTAAAATTTCATTTTCAATTTTAAAGATATTATTTATTCGTGTAATATTCTCATATGATAGATTTATATGTTTTGTAAGTTGTTGAAGATGATTTTATTTTTTTTCCCAATAAACTCTAGGTTGGTGTTTGATGTTCACTTTCAAAAGATAAAGATCTTTCACAACATTGAAAAACAAACCTTTAAGACGTCTATATGCAAAACTTATTTAGAATAATTTGCCATCTTTATTTTGTATTTTACTGTTTCATTCTCACTAGGCCTAAGACTATATTTTGTTTATTAACAGCAGTATTTCTATTACAATCGTTAAAAATATTTCAAATCAAACAGATTTATTATTGTAGGTCTAGACCTATTGAAAATGGAAATCTACAAGGCATGCGTTATGAGTACACTGCTGTATGGCAGTAAATCATGGACCACCTACGCAAAGCAAGAGAGAAAACTGAACTCATTCCATTTGCGATGTTTCTGTAGGATCTTGAAAAAGTGTTCAATACTGAGATCCTTGCGCGATCAGGTATTCCCAGCATCTTTACAGCCCTCAGAAGACGCCGTTTGCGCTGGCTTGGACATGTTCGCCGGATGGAGGGCAAGCGCATCCCGAAAGTCATCCTCTATGGACAACTCGCGACTGGCTCAAGAAAAACTGGTCGCCACCACCTCCGTTACATACATGTAATAAAACGTGACTTCAAATCGTGAACATCAGTACTGACAATAGGGAAGACATAGCTCTAGACCGCAAGAGATGGAGAGAGACAGTGACCAACAAAGCTATGGACAGTGAAAGTACATGGGACTCAGCTCAGGAAGAAAAACGTACAATCCGAAAAACGGCCAGCTCCTCTACCACCGAAACAAAAGCCACCTTAACCTGCGCTATCTGTGGACGGGAGTGTCTCTCCAAAATAGGGCTCCACAGCCACATGAGGACGTGTGCTCTGAGATGAACCGTAGTCGTTCTACAACTGAAGGAGGCCAATGGAAGACCTATTACAAATTTAATTACTTGAATGACCCAAACTACTTGATACAATTACACTTATTATATGCTTTTTTTTTCAAAGTACTTTTTTTAAATTTAAAAAAAAATAATTTTCTTTTATACATTCATTTAAAAAGCTATCAAGCTCTCTTTGTCACCTAAATTCATTTTACTAAGTGGTAAAAAAAAAGTGATATCATCAAAGCGTATTCAGAAAACTAAAAGCATGAAATTGCGCTAAACAAAAACAATTGATGAAAATATTTCTAATCGCAAAGATTTATTATTGTATGTCTTGATCTATTACAAATTTAATTACATTTATGATCCTTACTAATTGATACAATTACGCCTAATATAAGCTCTGTTTTTCTCATTTAATTTGTTTTTATTTGTTCAATGTAGTAGAAACCCCATAGTAAACGAAACATGCTGAGATTGCTCCATTAAAGCACGTCAACGGAAGCGGGCAGTGAGTTTTAAGGTCGCCTTGTCCCCGTACATGGACAGACCCATTGCCGCACATGGGCCAGTTCTCTCTCTTACTCTCTCTCTGGGATCCGTGTCCCGATCGCCCTTCATGCAGAACGCGACATTCAGAAAGAATGGGCTCTACTATTTCGTTGTTCACGGTGGAATGACAACACCGTGTGGTAGTGTTCTCGAGACAAAAGTACACACTAATTGGACTGTGACTGACTCGGAACTGGGCTACGACGGCCACCAGGCATCCATCTGGTGGCAACTCCACTGCCCGCGGAGCTCACGGCCTCTATCGGAAGCGCCCCAGCCATCGTAACAATGTGCCGACAGTCGGCGAGGGATAGTACACTTTCTAAGTGCACGGTTTATCATGCACAAGTGCCGTCCGGACCTTGGCTTTTGCAAAAATAATCGGTTCTGTCGTGGCCGACCACACCACAATTGGCGGGCACCTACTTTGTACACTGTTGACATCTTCATAAATTTCTCAGTAGATTTTTTTAAATAGTGAAACTTAGGTAAAAAGTGTGTTGGATAACAATCTCAGTTTACTTTATACTAACATTGACCAAATTTAACTAATATGAAAAACAAAAAAAACTTATAGCAAACCCACATGGCAGCTTCATACTTCGCACTAGTTTACTTAATATCATTAAACCCCATTTACAAATTTTGTATTTTTTGTATGGCCCGCCAACATTTTTCCTACCAGTATTACTCTCCAAAAAATTTTCCTACCAGTATTCCTGTCCAAAAATGTTTCCTAAAAGTATTACTCTCCAAAAATGTTTCCTACCACCATGACTCTCCAAAAATAGTTCTACCAGTATTACTCTCCGAAAACTTTTCCTACCATTATTACTCTCCAAAAATGTTTCCTACCAGTATTACTCTCCAAAAATGTTTCCTACCAGTATTACTCTCCAAAAATGTTTCCTACCAGTATTACTCTCCGAAAACTTTTCCTACCAGTATTACTCTCCCAATTTTTTTTCCCATCACTGGTCTAGCCAAAGTAGTAAGTATGAGACCAGATCGCACACCTTGCACTACCTTCGAGATGGGCTAGTTTCGTCTCTTTCACCAAAGTAGGTCACTGACCTTCATTTTCTGTACCAACAACCACCAAGCCAAAGAAATAAATTGTCAGACCATTTCCTTGTAGGCTTTCAAATGTGTCTATCAAAACCCAAAATGGTCAAGAAAATATTGACTTCCCTTAAACTAAAAGTTCTAGACATTGCCTCCTTCAAGACAGACGTGGCATCTATGCTGTTATAACAGAGTTTAAAGGGTGGGAGGACTTAGTTGAGTTAGTTTTTTATTTGGAAATATTTGGAGAAAGGTGATGGTTTGGGGGGGGGGGGTTGACACTGAGCTAATCTCACAAGGTGACACCATCCTAGTGACGCGACTGTTAACCGGATACTTTCTCGGGGGAAAGGGGGGGGGATTAAGGGGGGTAAAATGTTTCATTGCTTTTTAAATCCAACATTAAGCAGTCATTAAGATAAAAACAATCGCTCTATAAGTTGTTTAAAAAATTATTTCTAATGTTCTTCTTGTTTATTTTAATGGAACTCTTTGTACAATCTTCTAATATATAAAGCGAAATATAAGGAGTATGTATGACAGTATATATGTCCCGCATAGAAATCAAAAACGTTTGACCAATCTTAATCAAACTTGACATGAATGTTCTTTGGAACATGGCGGAGATCGTTGCTTAAGTTGAATGTCCCTCTCGAAACTGAGGGGCCCTAAAAATACAAAAATATCTAAATTTCTTTCTATTAAAATATTACAGAATGAGACTTTTTAACTATTCGGGTAAACCCGCTTTCACTTATCTACATTCAATCCACTAGATCAGTAATACGCAAACTAAGGCCCGCAGGCCGCTGGTTATATCAGGCTGGTATATTCATAAACAGTTATCGCCCTGTCATTCAAAGAAACATTGTATGGGGGATTTTTCATGCTTTGGGCATGCTCATTGAGTTTGGTCCAATCTTTCTAGTTAACGTGAGGTGGAGGGGGGGGGGGGAGGCTATATTTGAGAATTTTTTCTGTGCTGCCTTAATAAGGATGTCACCAAATACAAGTCAAATTGAGTCGGATTTTAAATCTTAAGTCGCCTTGTAAGTTACGGTGTCTGCCTCTCAGCCACAGATCTTACATCTTATTCCAATAGTTCTTATCTGGTTTGTATTCTTTAAGCCATTACATTGAAATAGAAGAGATCAACGAGAAGTAGTAGTGTGTCTTATCTTATTGCGAATATAGGGACGGAATCTTTGGAAATAAACAGACAAGCCTAAACAATGTCAAGGACATCATAGTGAAATTTCACTGTTGTCAATTAAATAATAAAATAAGTTTGTTCTGCAAGCGAAACAGTTTAGAATTTACTTTTACAGTGGTAAAAAAAGTTCGCAAAAATATATCTAAGTTTTAAAATATGTAGATGGTAAACAGTTACCTTTCACCGAACTTACAAAGAAAAAAACGTAGGTATTTGTTGTTATCTATCTAAGGTTGCAGGATGTAATTATAGTATCCCCTTATTTTCTCTCAATCACACATCACAGCAAAATTGGAAATATTTTAATTCTGACTGCACCTAATAAGTATTTCAAGTAATGAAAAAGTTATTGTTTTTTAAGAACGAATCATCAGTCACGAACCCCCTCACCTCAAATCACACCCTCACTTCACTATCTTGGCTCTTTCCATCTAGCAATGATTCTCACGTTTGGTGCGAGTAGTTACTTTGAATAATAACTCATTACTTTAAACTAATATTACTTTACAGTGTCTTAACTTATTCACACATATATATAACTCGTGAAGTCAACTGTTAACTAAAACTAATATTTAATATTCTATTTAAGGCATCAATGGCCTCTTTAAAATCAAGTAATAAATGTAATAAGTGATTGATTAATTAAATACTCTATGACTGCCTAATGATAAAATAATACAATAGAAATACATGAAGAATGAATAGCATCAAACAACAAGAGAAATAGTCTTTCACCCATGCTCAGCCAGACCAACCAGTTCCTTCCTCAATGCACGCCCCTGGATCCAACATCACAAGGTTACATGAGTTCAACTTTTGTTGTCTTTCTGTCATTTGTGTAGACTATCGTCTGTCGCTCATTTTCTAGCTTCTACCTTCTGTCGTCAATGAGTTACATCTGAAACTACTCAGGCTATCTCTACTGACTTCACAAACTCTCAAGACTGTCACTGACTCAAAGACTGTCACCGAATCAGACTGTCGCCAAGACTTTTACTCTAAATAAAGAAATAACCAGGATATTGCTAACAGCTAGCTAAAGCGATAATTCTATTTAGTCTTAATCAACTATCTTGCAATGCAATAACTAATACAAATCATTTTCTTACCCTGGTCCTTTAGAACTACTTCCTACATGCTAGAGCATCTCTGGCACACGACACACGCCCCTGTTGACACAAAATGGCGCTGTGCCCTTGTCTGCCCCAAACGTCTCTCTATATAGGCTGAGTATCTAGCCCACGCCTAAACTAACATTAATAATTGTCTGTGTCTGTCCCGACTCACATATCAGTGTCTCTACCAGACAAACATCTGACATTGCCCTAACCTTTGTCTGGTCTCTGTCAAGTCTATTGGTGAGCTTTGATAACAACTATGAAACTAATTAATAACTCTTTTTGGTTGGGTGGACCGCGCACACGTAGTACGAAAAAAAAGGCTCTGATGATTTTCCTAGAAATTTAACAGTTTATTTATATCTTCGGGAACAAAGTTACTACACTGTGAAAATTCTGGTTTGATCGGGATATATTTTTCAAAATATAATCATCTTAAAATTAAATTTGGCTTATGTTTTTTTTTTAATTGGGACACGCCTACAGCGGGAATCAAAGCTCTTGACTCAAAATAGTTCTTGGTATTCAGTAAAGAGTTAAATAATTAAATGGACTTATAAGAACAGTTTGTGCACCGTCTTATGTACACCTGAGATGAACTCCGATTGGTGACAAGGCAGGGAGACCTAGGTCTCCCGTAGTGCCCTGGTAAGGAACTCTGCTCTGTGGCGTAGTGCCTCAAAGTCTCCATGCAGATCTAGTTGACCATTGGATACGTCTCCCTGTAGCTCGCGGACACTCCTGCATGACGCGCACCACTGCTTCCTCTGACTCCCCTCAGTGTTCTTATGTACACCAGAAGTTTCAGCTTCCCTTAACAATTTATAAACATTGATAGTGCAAAACTCTAAGGAATGACTCCTTGCAATGTAACAGTGAAGTATTGCAAGAAAAAAAGCAAAATAAAACTTGAGACCACCATCAACATCATAAAGAAAGAATAGATTAAAACAAGTAAAACAGAAAAAAATACTTTGGTAAGAAAAAAAAAAGCTAATAGTGTAATTGTATCACTTAGTTTGGATCAGTCATGTCGTTAAATTTGTAATCGATCTAGACCAATAATTCTGAGCGATTAGAATTATTTTTACCAATTAGCTTTCTCAATACGCTATGAACCTAGCATTTATCTGGACCAGTTGGGAGACAGGTGTGAAGGGGGGGGGGGGGGAGAGAAGAACGAAATAAATACCTGTGTGAATTTTAAAGCGTTAACAACACAAAAAAAAGGAACGACCTGAATTCGAAATCATGGCTCACGGTTCCTCAAGCCGACATGCTAACTACTCTGCTAGAGAAGTGCTTATGACTATAGAAGATTGTATTGTTTGTTCAAAACTAACTTTAAAGCGGTGACCTATAAAGTGGACTAATTCACATTTACCCCCACTTCAGTCAGGTACAATTTATTTCCCTTGTTTGAGATACCCAAGAACAATTATCAAAAGTTTAGGTTATTCTTTTTTTTTTTTTTGGATAGATTCTTTTGCTGTCAAGTAAAAGAAATAATTCTTCAAATTTTCTTCTTGAACCGAGATTTTACCAGACAGACAGACAGACAGGGTGAGTTGATATAAGCTATGATAAGCTTTTTGTTACTTGTCAAACTGTAAGACAAAAGTTTATTTCTTTGTTCTCCCAATCAGACTACAAAAGATGTCAAAAAGTGTACGGTTGCACGCTATATAAACCAACAGGTTGCTGGAGGCGTTAATAGTGTACAGAAAGCTTATGACTTCACTACGCAGCAACAACAAGACGTGCTGCTCCACGGTGAAAAACAGCCACTGAACAGCGGACGCGGCGGAGTGCGTGACAACAAAGATCACGCACGAGAGCATCAGCGTCATTGTGGTTCTGCGGGACCATGAGACTTTCCTCTTCGACCACGTCAGATTTCGTCTTCTTACCATTGATATCTTCATCTTGATGGCGATACTTACGCAACCAACCAGGACGATAGATAATGGAAACCAAGATGCTAGAGAGTCTATGACATTCATTTCAACTAACACGATGATCTTATTCAGTTGTGACTCCACGTTCATAGCAAACAGCATCAGAAATCTATTTTGTGGAAGCTTGATCTTGATCAGAATTTCGCCGGTGATGCTTATGAAAAATAGATGCCATGGTAACCAGAACAGAAATAAAAACACAAGAGTTATCGTTATTCGATGAGCTGTGACGATGGTTCTGAAATTCATCGGAGCGTAAACAGCTATCAATCTTTCTATAGTGATGGCTACCACAACAGATGAGCTGGTGTAGCGACCCCAATAAGAGAAGAATGTGCATAGCTGTGCCGATATAGCTAAAAAGTAATCCAAGGACTCTACATATTGAAATCCGCAGTAAGCCGGGAAAGGTTTGTCAGGCCCGAAATAAATCAGAATAACTGCATAGTCCATGGTTTTGAAAAGGGTCAAAGTGTCCGCAATGACCAAGCTGAAGAGTAAGATGTTGGACGTTTTCTGAAGTCCGCTTCGATGCAGAATTGTCAAGCTCATCATGTTGGCGATGAACCCAAGAAGTGAGACAGTTGGGTTGATAAAACACATCAGTAGGAACAGGGACATGTATTGTACGTAGCTGTCAGCTTTATAGAAGCAAACGTTGTACCCAGACCTGGGGGAAACCGTTGTAGTAAGCTGGACACCACTGGTGCTTAAATCCATTTCCGTTGAGATGATTTCTGAAAATTGTTATTTTTAATGTAAAATTTTTCAGCTACTGAAATAGAAAATAAATAAATAAGAAAAACGTAAAAAAATACGTAGTGTAGTTGTATAAACTAGTTTGGATCAGTCCGACGTAGATAAATTTGTAATAGATCTAGAATCTTGACCAACAAAAATAAATCTCTGCGATGAGAAATTTTTTTAAATTTGTTTTTTAGCGCAATTCCATGATTTTAGCTTTCTCAATAGGCTTTGATCGGAGGCGCAGTGACTGAGTGGTAAAGCGTTTGGCTTAAGACATGAATTTCCAATGTTCGAATCCTAGTGAAGACTGGGATTTTTACTTTCGGTATCTTTAGAGCGCCTCTGAGTCTACGCAGCTCTAATGGGTACCTGACATAAGTTTGAAAAAAGAGTAATGGCGGTTGCTCGTTGTGCTGGTTGCATGACAAACTCCTTAACAGTGGGCCACAGAAACAGATGACAATTATATTATCTGCACGATAGATCTTAAGATCGGAAAGGGTACTTTATTTTTTTTTACGACCTATAAAAAAGAACTAATTTACCTTATACCATAAGTACTATTTCTTACCCTTTTTTTGAGATACAAATACAATAATTAATTAAAATAATTAATTATCCAACCGCTTATTTTTTTTTCAATTTGATTCTAGTTTTGTGAGGCAAAAGAAATAATTGTCACAAATTTCTTGATCCGAGATTGGTATCGCAGAAAAAACGTGTACAGACTTATTACTAGACAGTCAGAGTGAGTTGAGCTGAGTGAAGTGATTTAGATTTTGTAAAAATAGCGGAAACAAATACATGTATGTATGTATAACGAACCTTGGCACATATTTCCTTTTCAGTGACTAGACTTAATGAATAGGGATTATGGATTATGCGCTACAAAGTCGTTGTGGAAATGATTGAATTAGCATTTATAATTTTACACTCTATCTGTAAATGAAATACTAATTATTTTCTACATCGACCTAATTCTTTAAAAAGTATTAAGTAAATAGAATTTTTTATTTGTTTATTTCCTAAAAATATATTTATTTAAATTAACAGATGTGGCATATATATCTATATACATCTATATCTATCTATCTATCTATCTATCTATATATCTATCTATATATATAATTATATATATATATTTATATATATATATATATATATATATATATATATATATATATATATATATATATAAAGTTACTTTAGAACTTGTATTAAAGCTGTGAGTTTGTGTAGGATTCGTATTAAGTCATATAATAGCAGAATAGTGATTACAGTAATATAATAATGTAATATATATATAAATGTATATAATGTAATAATTTGGTCATTCCGATAGGGCTATATGGGTTGTGCCTCTTAGTTTTATTTCCTGAGCGCTTAAAGGCAGCACGGAAACCCTCTCCAGGATACCCCCTCCCCCCAACTGGTCCACGAAAGAGATTGAACCATAGCACACTGAGCATGATGTAGGCATGAAAGAAGCGCATTACAATATAAAAGAACAAGCTTACAAAGATAGTTTGTGTGGAAACACAAACTCAAAATCGGCCCCCGAAGTGGTCCACCCAGGCAGATAAAAAGGCAGGTATCAATATTTTCAGAAAGAACATCAGAATTAAATTCGATCAAAGACAAATGATAGAGAAGAATGGAGAAAGAAGCTTGACAGATCTTGTGTGGTGCCCCAGCGGTCCAGCAAACTAAAGGATAGGTGAAATTTAATTGCTTTGTAAATGGTAAATCTCTAATTCCTCAAAAAAAAAAAATAATTTCGTAAAAAAAAAATAATATTATCTTTAGTTAAATGTTCTATAGGTGTGAGTGGAATGAGTTTAGTTCTCGCGATAATATGAAAAATTACTTATTAATTGTTTTAAATTATGTCCAATTATAGGCACACTAAATGGATTTTTTTCTCTTGTAAATAAAAGTATAAAATTTTTCTCTTGTAGATGCAGTTAGTATGACGAACTTATTGAACAAAGCAATACAAATGTAAACAAAAAAATATTTTTTTTTTGACAAAATATCAAAAAATTGTTTGCATAAGTGTCTTTAAAATATCTAATTGAAATTACCCCTACAAAAGAGCCTCCAGTGTTTGTTACTATTAATAGTGAATAGTTGTAAAAATGGTGTGTATTTTTATGAAAAAACTGTTTTCATAAGTGATTTTAAAAATTTGATTTTTCGCTTTTAGAAAAGAAAAAAGTAGCCGTTGCATCAGAACTTTGAACGTACTAAAATATTATGATGTCCGAATTTCACTATCTTTTCTAGTTAAAAACTAAAACTAAAAGCGTCTTTTCCCCTTTCGGTGGCCGCTAAAATATAATAGAGCGTGTTGGCCGAGCGATAAAGTGATTGGATTCGGAACTGAGAGGTCATGATTTGAACTTCTGGACTTCCAGGGAACCTCACGTATGTTTGGGAAGTAAAGACGGCTTGTTATTGCGTTGGACACACAACATCCTCATTAGTCGTCAAACACTGAATTTGATGAACTTTATAAAAACCTGCCCCAAAGATCGCAAGGTGTGTAAGGGGTGCAATTGAGTTTATTCTACTATTTGAGTAAATGTAATCATGCATTCGTAATTATATTTAGAAGGATCACAGAGATGCCCTTGTCTACATTAAAAATATCATCCGGCTAAGCCCTCGGCAGATCTCAGTGAATAAAACCTTTAGAAAACAATCTTACATCTGTACCTTGTGTGGTCCCACGAAGCTCTGCACTCTTTATCTCTGGAGGCAAAAAGGTACTTTATATTAACGTTGTCTATTAACTTCTTTTTCATAAAATGAACATTGTTCGTGTATGTATAATTGTGGCAGTATTGCTTGGCTTCTGTCAATACTTTGTTGCTTTGTTCAATTATGTTTGTACTTAAGGTAGAGATAAATAGCATGATTTGCACGTCATTGTAGCCTAGAGCATTTTAGCGTGAACCAGTTTAAAATAATTTGACAGAAACACTAAAAACTCCTCGTTTAATATCTACCTTTGTGGGAAGTATTATTAAAAGTGATTATATTCAGAGAGAATTTAGTTCAAAACCATTTACGAAACTTAAAATCAGATTCACTAAGAAATTGTCAATGATTTGCTACAATGCCTATAAGGCTACAAGCTTGCAGTAATTACAGTAACAATTTATAACCAGTTAATATCTCCAGAAATGTTTGATGTTTTTACATTGTTCAATAAACAAATTCTACTTTTGTTGTTGTTGTTGTTCTTAGTAAGAAAGATTATTTAGTCATTCCTGTGGTAACTAGATCAATTATATTTCTATAGCGAACAGAACCATTGTGCCAGATCTACATACAAAACTGCGTATCACACTTTCCAATCATAACTATTTTGTTTTTGATAATTATTCCAAGTGGTTGATCAAATGTCATTTCATTTGATATTTAGATTTTGTTCTACACAAAAAAAAATAATTTCAGGAAATTTTTGAAATCTGAAAATAATAGGAAGTAAATAAACTCTTTCTCTCCTTAATAATTTTCCTCGTTCCGATAGTATTTTCATTTTGCTCGTTTGTATTTCACTGTCCTGTTCAGACTAAACTTTTGTGTTAGTTATTTTAAAAAATTCTATTTTGGTCTTGAATTCTAAGAGAAGGCATGCTCTTTTTACACAACACAGATTCAAGTTTATAAATCCAAAAATGTATTTAGTTTAATGGGTTCAAATCAACGTTGGCATCGTCAATTAGGAGTGAAAGAGTTAAACTAGTTAATAACAGAAAAAATGCAGGGTATCAGATACCAGAAAAAGAAGATAAATTAGTTTGCACTTTTACAAGTCAACAATCTAGCTGGCATTACTACCATGAAGAGCAGAAAAGCTGAGCTGAATTGGTCATCTCGTAAGACATGATTTACTATCTAAAGTCATTCTTCAAGGTACAGAGGATGGAGCATGAGGCCGTCGAAAGAAAAAAAACTGGTTGAACAACGAAGTAAAATGGACCGACTACTCTCTTGATACATTACTAAGAACAGCTGCTGGCCGGGAAAAGTGGAGAAATTTAATTACGTGCACTGTCAAGGCACCGCTAAGGCGAAAGTCAAGGGACAGATGCCATGAGAGATGAGTTAAAAACTGAGCTCATTAAATCTTGCGTTAATAGTGTCAATGTGTTAGCCTTCCTGGGCGTGTGATATACGTTTTAAGTCTGTCGCAATGGGGGTCACGAGCTCGAACCTAGGAATTGATAATATACATCTTTGAAAGAGAGTTGGAGGCGCTGTGCCTGAGCGGTGAAGCGCTTGGTTTCGGAACTGGAGGTCCCGGTTTCGAATCCTGGTAAAAACTGGGAATTTTTATTTTCGGGATCTTTGGGCGTCTCGGAGTCCACCCAGCTCTAATGGGCATCTGACATTAGTTGGGGGAAAGTAAAGGCGGTTGGTCGTTGTAACACCCCTGTTAACCGTAAGCCACAGAAGCAGATGTCCTATAGACCACATGGTTTGAAAGGGGGGACTTTACTTATCTTTGAAAACATGGGCAAAACTTTTGACAAACTTTCATCACTCTTTTTTTTTTTGGACCACAACGATATAAGCACGCCGTTTCTTGGGTGAAGGGTTGGATCCGTCAGTGAGGCACTGATCACTGTTATGCTGCTGAGGAATCCTGATAAACGATAAATCAGATAAATTATAGTTAGACTTTGTAATTCGGGAATAGTTATTTTATTGTAATAATATAAAGTTTTCAATGATTAAACTGACTTTGTTGGAATTCATTTACAAAGAAAACACTTTGCGGAAGTTTGCATTTTGCATTTTGCTTCGATAAAGTAAGTGCTTTTTTTTCGCAAAGCTTATATCAACCCAGTCTGTCCTTTTGGTAAAGCTTATATCAACTCAGTCTGTCTTTTTGGTAAAGCTTATATCAACTCAGTCAGTCTTTTTGGTAAAGCTTATATCAACTCAGTCAGTCTTTTTGGTAAAGCTTATATCAACTCAGTCTGTCTTTTTGGTAAATCTTATATCAACCCAGTCTGTCTTTTTGGTAAAGCTTATATCAACCCAGTCTGTCTTTTTGGTAAAGCTTATATCAACTCAGTCTGTCTTTTTGGTAAATCTTATATCAACCCAGTCTGTCTTTTTGGTAAATCTTATATCAACTCAGTCTGTCTTTTTGGTAAAGCTTATATCAACTCAGTCTGTCTTTTTGGTAAAGCTTATATCAACTCAGTCGGTCTTTTTTTGGTAAAGCTTATATCAACTCATTCTGTCTTTTTGGTAAAGCTTATATCAACTCAGTCTGTCTTTTTGGTAAATCTTATATCAACTTAGTCTGTCTTTTTGGTAAAGTTTATATCAACTCAGTCTGTCTTTTTGGTAAAGCTTATATCAACTCAGTCTGCCTTTTTGGTAAAGCTTATATAAACTCAGTCTGTCTTTTTGGTAAAGCTTATATCAACTCAGTCTGTCTTTTTGGTAAAGCTTATATCAACTCAGTCTGTCTTTTTGGTAAAGCTTTGAACGTTATTTCTCTTGCATCCATTCTCCAACCAAGTTGAAACTTTGCACTAAACTTTACACTATTATTCATTAGCGTAGACTATACACGAACCTATACAAAGTTAACCAATTAGTCAATTGATTACTGGTAATTAATCATTTTGTTATATATATTAATCCACACATAGTTTATACATTATTGAGAGATTTAGTTTTATGTGCGGAGATCTTTCCCTTAGATTTTTGTTCTAGATTTTTCTTTTAGATTTTGCTGTTTTTTAATTGATATTATTGAACAGCTTATGTGAAATAAACAAACAAGAGGATAAACCGTTTGATTGTCAAAAGAGCTGAGCCGAAGGCTCTTCGAGCTTTATGCTTTGAAGCCTGCTTGAACAACCGTTTTGTCTGGAAGAGATCCAAGTCAATGCCTATGTAAAGCATTGCTATTTCCGATATATCTGGCACTCCGGCGCATGAACTAGAATGCATGGCAGTAGGCCGAGCACACCGGGATCCTTCGCCATTTTCCTATACTGTGCCAAGCTAACTGTGCTGGACTTGCCATTAATGTAACGGTCCCTTAAACGGCGTATGGATTATCGACAGGGACGTTGTGGAGCTCTCTTTCAACTCCATAGAGGGTAAACCATCCTTTGAAATCGTGTCACCTCTTTACTGTGTTACGTAACTCTTCTAACAGTGTAATAGATTTATTTCAAATAAAATGGAGAAGGTTTTTATATTTCAAATATAGGAGTGTGTTTATGTTAAAATATTCCATACCAGTCTTCCTTCGACACCACCTGGCTCCAAAGAAAAGCTTCTTGGCTAATGACACTCGCGCAAAGCACCTAATGATGATCTAAATCCTGACTCGTGTACACCCACCCATGGTATATTTGTTATTTGTACAATTCATAATTTTTTTTCTTTCTGTGTAGTGTGTAGGTGCCCCATGGAAACGCTTTAAAAGACCAGCTTTGGCGCCAACTTAGCTGACATAGAAGAGCGCACCTGGTTGCATGCGGCCTCAGAAAAAGACAGCTGGAGGTCACTCACGAAGGCCGCGGGATACACATTTGAGACCAAATGAAAATCCGCTGCCGAGTACAAATGCAGATGGCGATAAGAACATCTTAATCGACCCTGGATGTGGTTATTTAGGAACAGACTTCACGCTATACCAAATACGAAAAAGGGAAAGCAGTCAACAATCGCTGTGCATTCGCGCTACAATTATCAAATAAAACTGGAATATGTTTTTGATACAAGAATTTGTGTCTTGTTTTAAGTTTCTCATTTATGAATATTTCAATAAGATGCTCGTGTATTACAATGGATTCACCTGTGATTGAGATCTGAGTTTGTCTACGAGTAAAAGGAAGGACTCAATATCCATTCGGGAATGTCTTCAAATCTTTGGCTTAGAATCAGGGGTCGGCAACTTCGAGGTTCGACACCCGACTCGAGCAGAGTTATGTTTACTGAGCGCCTAAAGGCAGCACGGAAAATCAACTCCTAGATACTCCCTCCCCCCCCCCCCCCCCCACTGGTCCACAAATGAGATTGGACCAAAAGCGCTCTGAGCATGCTATAAGCATGAAAGTAGCGCTATATGAATGCGATAATAATAATAATAATAATAATAATTTATGTAACCTTTCCCGTAATGAGTTTAAGGTTAGAATAATGCTCTTTATTTTATTTTTTTTTGCAAAGCCCAATTTTTATAAATCAAAGCACAGTTCCATCAGTTGTTACCCTTGCCATCTTGTAATAGCCAACCCAACACTTTCAACACAGTTCTTCATAGCATTGAGTAAATACTGGCCTGGGCTTGAGTCTTTGTCTGAATTTTATCGAAATATTATTATTAATATAATCTTCGTTTACTTTGAACTTTTTAGAAAGAAGCAAAATGTAAAAAAATGTAATGTGATTTCCTTAGGTGTCAGCGGGCCGCATAAAGCACTTCGGCGGGCCGCATGTGGCTCGCGGGTCGTAATTTGCCCACCCCTGGCTTAGATCGTTACACAATAGTTCTTGAGTTTGTGATTGGCTTAAAAAATGGCGAGTTGATTACAATTCAAATTATCCAATCACATAAAACTGGCTTTGGGCAAAGAAATTACTTTAATTGTATACAATTTTCATCTTTCAGCGGAAAGCAGTTTGAGAACCAGGGCCGGTCCTTCAGATTGCGGGGCCCTATGCGAAATGGATTGCGCGGGGCATAGTCTGGGTAGCGATAAGGATAATACGTGAAATTAAAGATTTTTGCAATAAACAATAAATTCGTCTTTCCATTTTATTCATTCTTTACTAATTACAAAATCACCCCGAAATGACATATTTGTCTGTTTTTAAGGAGATTTGCATGAGTTTTCAAAAGATTTTTATAATTTCAGGAGATTTTCATGACTTTTTCGTATATTTTGTAACTTCAGGAAAATTCAGGTACCCTATAAGTAATAAGTTCAAATGGTTTCATTTAATAATTTACACCTAGAATTCGCGCGGGGCCTATGTTGAGAACCATTGTTCTATCTCATAAATAAAAGCTTAATAAATTACACAATAATGGAAAGACATGGTACAGATTAACAGTTGATAATGGCTATAAATTCTATGTCGACCTTTTACCTCTGGCGCCGTTCATTAATATAGGAAAACACTAGAAGGACAAACTTATTTATTAGTAATAATAATATAATAATATAATAATAAATAAATTTAAAAATCGCTGTTCACAAATATAATGTAGGCTAAAGTAAGGGGGTCATTAGACGATTATGGACACCTAAAACTTACAAGACACATATTTATTAAAAAACTTCAAAGTTAACATTTATATAATGATGCTAATGCACAGATTTAAACTGTTTTATATATGCTAAGATATATGCTTTCATTCTTATAAGCAAAACACTTTCATCTAGCAAAGAAAATAAAATGAAAACTATATACGTGGTACTATAGTATTCTAAATCCTTGACTATGATTTATATACGACCTAATGATGATATAGCGTGACTAACATCAAATATAAAGAGCTACAGTGAGAGAGAAAAAAAAACATAAATAAATAATTAAATAAATAAAAAGAAAACAAAGATAAATCAATACAATTTTTAAAAGCAAAATTTGCTCTAATCTCTTGCAACGATAAATGAAGGCAAATTATAACAGAAACGATGCAGTTTTTGCAACCATACCTTTTGTATATCAGCTTCAATTCCTGACAATGTGAAGTAAATGGCAACATTCAAATGACATGCTTGAGAATGAAAACCGTAATCTATTAAATATCCAATTGTGTGTAAGCGTAAGATGTAGGGTCAAAAATAGTACAAGATCTTCGGGGCTCGCAAGGACCTTCATACAGGGAACAGTACCAGGAAAAAGAAGAAGAGGCAGACAGAGAAAGCGATGGGAGGACAACATTAAAGAATGGACGGGCAAAGACCTTCCTTCAGGGAACAGTACCAGGAAAAAGAAGAAGAGGCAGACAGAGAAAGCAATGAGAGGACAATATTAAAGAATGGACGGGCAAAGACCTTCCTTCAGGGAACAGTACCAGGGAAAAGAAGAAGAGGCAGACAGAGAAAGCGATGAGAGGACAACATTAAAGAATGGACGGGCAAAGACCTTCCTTCAGAGAACATTACCAGGAAAAAGAAGAGGCAGACAGAGAAAGCAATGGGAGGACAACATTAAAGAATGGACGGGCATGCCATTGAGAGAGGTTCTAACAAAGGCAATGAACAGGGAGGAATGGAGAAAGACGGTTGACGGGTCTTGCTTGGTGCCCCAACAATCCAACAGACTAAGGGATAGGTAAAGGTAAAGGTAAAAAAGTCTTGTTTATTTTAATAACCTCTTTTACTTTGTTTTAATTTATTGTAATTAGTTACCGTCTCTCTAATGTTTATCTCGCGGCTTGTCATTTGTTTATTCCGTAGGAAAGTAGACGAACGCAAATCATGCCATTTGGCTGGATACATTACTTCTATTGGTAATTTTCAACATTCTACAGAATAGTAATGATTAAATCATAACAAAAGTAAAATGTAAACATGTATTTTAATGTCTATGTGACATAGCGTCATGTATAGTTGCTATCTCTCCACTTAGGATGTTTCCATCTTGACGTTTAAGTTACGAAACAAGAGCTGATCTTTGATTTTGTTTGGGATTGGCAGTCGGTTAACTTTCTGTTCTCTGTCCGGGGTAGCGTCAAGTAAATCAGAAACTCGGACAAAGCTGAGAGTCTTCAGAGAGAGAAGGTTGTCCAAGAGTTCTTGTTTTTCTCCTTGCAGTAATGTGTTCTGAAAAAAGGGCTTGCTTAAACTATCTGTCACGTCATGTTTCGTCAGAAAACGAGTTTGAATTAAAAATGTGACAACAGAAAAACGTTGGTCAATCAGGGCCAGGGACAAGGGTGTGAGGTCATTTCTGCTGTATCTGTAGCTACAACTAAATATGTGTTCACTAGAGTAATTAGGTATGACAAGGAAAGGATAAACACCTTGACCTAAGGCTAGCGGGAGAAGTTCTGGGCGGTTCTCGGAAATGAACAAGTGTACTGCCTCTTGACAATGAGGAGGTAAATGAAAGGTCGCCTTATTTTCCAAAAGAACTTTTGTCAGGTCAAAGTTTCGTTTCGTCAAGGAAACTGACAGAGCTGATTCGTTTCGATCGTTCACCATGTTAACATTGGCACCTTTCTGTAAGAGAAGATTCACCGCTTCTGGCCAATGAGTGTCAAGTTTGCAGGCAATCATCAGCGCTGTGTTTCTTTTCACGTCCTGTCTATTCACGTCAACAGATTCTTGTAGCATGTGACGTAAAGTCTTGTCGAACTTTTCCTTTTCAAAATAATAGTGTGTCTTCAGGGTTTTAAACAGGAGTGTTAACGCAGAGTCGCCATCCTTTGTTATATCATGAGTATCTACGCCCAGGTCTAATAAGAGGGAGACTATATCTGCGCAACGACATTTTATTGCTTGACAAATTAGAGAGTTGCCTTCCTTATCGCACACACTTATATCAGCTCCCCATTTCAGTAGCATTTGAAAATGCAGTACCTGATTTATCTCAACCGTAACAAAAATCGGGGTTTTCCCGAAATCGTTTGTTGTATTGATTTCAGCGCCAGTCGTTAACAAATATTTTAATATCTCTACATTTTTTTTTGAACATGCATAAAAAAGAGGGGTGTCTCCGTTTGAATCTACAATATCGATGTCAGCCCCTGATTCAATCAGTAACTTTATCAGGTCGAGATTTTCTTTAGCGACACTTAAGTGCAAAGGGTATACAAAACTTGGTTGTCGACTGGATGAATAGTAACTTTGTTTTACAATTTTTGAGTTGACATTTGCCCCTTTTGATATGAGAAAAGTCAAAATGTCTTTGCAGTCTGACTCTATAGTCCACTCTAGGAGTTTGGCGTCTTTCATGTCAAAAGTAAATTTGTCATGAAGATGTTCCATTAAGCAGACTTCCTTGTACTCTATAGCTTTCTTGCAGGCATCTTCTAATCCTTTCTTAGCTTTTTCTTCCAGTAGAATTTTAGCGCATTCCATTTTTTTGTATTTGACAGCTATGTCTAACGCTGTTCCTTCTCTACCCTTGACTTCAACATTTGCTTGTTTAGAGAGTAAAAAACATGCAATGTCTACGAAACCTTCTTTGGCAGCCATCATTAAAGGTGTCATTGTTTCATAGAAATTTGATTCATTAATATTTACTTTTTTTAAACAAAGCCACCTCACTAGATCAAGATCACCAATTTGAACCGCTTTGACTAAAGGGCTAACAGATTTGTTCATGATTCCTTTGGCTTTTTTGACGTTTATCTCCACTCCATGGGCGATTAAAAGTTTACAAATCTCTTTATCAGCAGACGAGAGACCCTTGTTCTCAGAAAGAACTATCTCTAATAAAATTTCCAGTGCAGATTTCCCTTTCGAACTTTTCATTTTGATACAGTTTTTATCAAAAGTAAGAAAAATTTCAATAACAGAAATGTCTCTACTTTCTACTGCAGATAAAATTGTAGGTTGTTGTGGAGTTTTACATTCAGAAAATGCCTTTAAAAATTTCAAAACTCCTTTTTGCTCGGCCATTTCTGTGATGGACTTCCCCTCCCTAGCGTCCGATGTATTGGCGCCGTTGATAATTAAAATTTTAATCGTATCAAGATCAACACTCTCAATTGCTTTCATTAGAGCAGTGTATCCATCCTTATTTTTTATACTGACATTAGAAGAATTACAAAGTAAACGAGCCATTTCTGAAGAGCCAGACTTTCTAATGGATAAAATCAAAGCTGTGTCTCCAACGTTGTTTTGTTCATTCACGCTTGCCCCATTGTTGATCAAAATTCTGACCATTTCAAGGAAGCCATTCTGGGCACATAATAGGAGAGGCGTGTTTCCGTTAATATCTCTACAATTAGAATTGGCTTTATTCTTGAGCAGCAGAACAAGTGTAAGTTTTTGACCACTGTCGGCTGCGATCAGCAATGATCTGTCTAGAGCTTCTTGAGAACATGCCATGGTCTGGCTCGATAAAATGTCCTCCGCCTCTTTATATTTGTCCATGGTTACTGCATTCATCAATTGTTCGTCTCCTGGTCCATTCTTTTCAAATCTTGTCTTGCTTTCTGGAAATAGTTCAGTCAATACATTTTGTAACTCTTCAAGTTTTTCTTTACGCTTTAATTCCTTCTTTTCGCAATGTTTTGACCGGCGAGATTTTCGTTTATTTATCGCAGACTCAGCCATTTGCGAGTGTATTTGGAAACGTTTGATTGATACTGTTTACATTCAATATACCCTGAAAGAGATGCAAAATATACATTAAAAAAAAGGGGCAATGTATAAATGTGAATAGTTTGTATTGTCCATATGTATATGTAGTTACCGTTATACATAGGTAAATACCGATATAAATACAGTTGAAAAAATTTAAACTTGAAAGTTACAATACTATTAAGTAATAATTATAATTAAGTGTTATTCTAAAACTTTGTTGTTTTTTCACACCATTAAAAAAATATAAAAAATAAAAACAGGTAGAGCTTGAAAAACATGAAAATGAAGGGAGCAGATTATTGCTTAAGGATCCAGCCGTGTCAGGAATTGTAAATACTGTATTGAATTCTGGATACTTTATAGGCTTTCATCGTTTTCCAATGCGCTTTTAAATATCTACTCAAGTTAATTTAATTTTAATGTCTTGTTTTTTTAATTACTTATTTATCGTGCAATCGTGACCTGCCAATTTGCAACTAAGTGCGTGATATGAACTGTAAATAATAAATCTAGAATAACTCTCTTAGTAAACCTTAGGACAGTTTAATCTAACATAAATAAAGATAAAGCGAAGCTTAATTAACTTAATCTACATTCACAGCACCAAGCTTCTTCACCTGATTTCCCTGCTAACATATATTTTAAAAGTGTGCGATCAGATTATTTTGTTCATAATAAAATCACCTATTATCCCAATGTGGTGTGACATTACTATCATAGGTTTTCAAATTTTTCACTTTTATAAAGCTTATATCCACTTACTCTGACTATCTGTGTGACTGTCAGGTACAATTATTGTACACGTTATTTCTCTTACACACATTCTCTAATAATTTTGAAACTTTGCACAATTATTCGTAGTTCATAACAAAACATGAATTCATCAAACAATTAAGAAAAGATTTAATTAATTAGTAGTAATTAATTCATTTTGTTTGATATTTAAAAACTCTTTCAGTATTGTATGTAAATGTGGAGTTCTTTCACATACAAGCTTTGTAATTTTTAATGTTATATGTTTTAGAATATAAAAACCAGTTCAATCGGATGAATTTTTTCAAGAAAATAAGTATTAATTCTATAGAAGATTTCATTATATAAACATGAGTAAGAGAAGCAAGAATGGACGTTTTTTTCTCCAAAAGTCTACCGAATCTTAAACTTATTTTTCAATATGGCTAATTCTTTAGTGGGTGATTTTTGTTCCCGGCATAAAGATTAATGGAAAGGGAGTTATCAAAAGGGGCACTGGCCTAAGTAGATTTGGCACTGGCCTAAGCAGATCTGGCACTGGCCTAAGCAGATCTGGCACTGGCCTAAGTATATTTTTTTCATTGAATTCAGTAGATCTGTGGCACTGGCTTTAGCAGATCTGTCACTGGCCTTAGCAGATCTGGCACTGGCAAAGGCAGATCTGGTACTGGCCTTAGCAGATCTGGCACTGGCCTAAGCAGATCTGGCACTGGCATAAGCAGATCTGGCACTGGCAAAAGCAGATCTGACGCTGGCCTAAGTAGATTTGGCACTGGCCTAAGTAGATTTGGCACTGGCCTAAGCAGATCTGGCACTGGCCTAAGCAGATCTGGCACTGGCCTAAGTATACTTTTTAATTGAATTCAGTAGATCTGTGGCACTGGCCTTAGCAGATCTGTCACTGGCCTAAGTAGATCTGTAACGAGCCTATGTAAATATGTGACTTGCCAAAGTAGATCTATCACTGGCCTACATAGATACGACACTGGCTTAAGTAGATCTGTGCATTGGCCTAAGTATATCTGTCACTAGCCTATGTAAATCTGTCACTGGCGAAAGTAGTCAGTCACAAGCCTAAGCAGATCTGGCACTGGCCTAAGTATATTGTTTTCATTGAATTCAGTAGATCTATGGCACTGGCCTAAGTAGATCCGTCACTGGCCTAAGTATATTTGTTTCAATGAATTTAGTATATCTATGGCACTGGCCTAAGTAGATCCGTCACTGGCCTAAGTATATTTGTTTCAATGAATTTAGTATATCTATGGCACTGGCCTAAGTAGATCTGTCTCTTTATTAAGTTTATTTTTTTCATTCAGTAGATCTATGGCAATGGCCTAAGTAGATCTGTTACTGGCCTAAATAGACCTGTCACTCATGGGCGTAGCCAGGGGGGCAACCCCCCCCCGAAATGAGATCCCCCACCGAAGGGGGGGGGGGGAGTCGAAATTTAGTGACTGATTCTTTGCTTTGATTTTGTTTATTTTAGGTGAGTTTTTAATACTAAACCATCCCTTGCCACAGCACAACCAAAAGGGGTTTTGAGTTTAAAACCCTCTACCAGGGGGGTTCGAGTTTAAAACCCCTACCAGATGGGTTCGAGTTTTAAAAAACCCTACCAGGGGTTTTGAGATTAAAACCCCCTACCAGGGGTTTTGAGTTTTAAACCCTCTTCTTGGGGTTTTTGCAGTTAACTCTCCCTCTTCTATAAAACAAAACCAAAAAAATGCAAACGAAAATCCCCAAATTCCAAGGGTACACTTAAGGAAGATTTTGATTTTAAAACCCCCTCTAAAATTTACGATAAACCCCCTCTTCAATATAAAGAAAAGCTAATTACGCACTCAAAATGTTATGAGCGTAGCTAAATGGGTTTTGACTCAGATTTGAGTTTGAACCCCACTTCAGCGGGTTTTTAATAATAAAAACAAAGCAAATTATACACTCAAAATGTTATGAGTGTAGTCAAAGGGGTTTTAGAGTTTAAACTCCCCTCCAGTGGAGTTTGAAGCTGAAAAGTACCTCTTCAATATAAATAAAAGCAAATTACTCACTCTCAAATCTATGAGCGTAGCCAAATGGGTTTTGAGTTTAAACCCTCCACCAGGGGGGTTTGAGGATAAATAATACATCTTCAGTGTAAGAAAAAAAGCAAATCACGCACTCAAAATGCAATGAGCGTTGCCAAAATGGGTTTTGAGTTTAAACCCCCATTCAGAGGGGTTTGATGCTAAACATACCTCTTCAATATTAAAAAAAAGCAAATTACACACTAAAATTATTTGAGCGTAGCCAATCCAATCAGGGGTTTTGAGTTTAAACCCCTCTTCTACAGATGGCTTTTTTAAAACCCCTCCAGATGGTTTTGAGTTTAAGATCCCCCTACAGACATTTTGAGGTGGAAAACCCCCAACAGATGATTTTGACGATAAAACTTCTCTTTTCGATATAAAATCTAAAGCAAACTACAGTCACTTAATTCCAAGAGCTAATTCAAGAGAGATTACACATTTTTACCAGTGGCAGGGCTCCATTAATAAACTGCAGTGAATAGTCATCTGCTGAAATGTGGCTAAACAAAGATGTCTAAGACAGATTTTAGGAGTCAGTTATAGAGATCGGGTCTAAATCAAGGAAATCCTATGCCGAACTGGGTGTCGACCCCTTAGTAAGATTGTGAGAGAGCGACGCATGAGGTTTGCTGGACATGTTCTCCGACAAAATGAATTACGCATAAGAAGAGTTGCAATGATATCCTAGTACAACTTGACAACACTCGTTCATGGAGGTTATCATGGCAGGTGGGAAGAGGCTTCAGACATTACCAGATTTTTATGGAAACAGCTTGACGTCAAATGCTCCGAACGGCGCGGGAGGGTCTAAGTCAGTAAGAATAGTACATTAGGTTTTCGAAATAGAACTTTTTAATAGCAGGAAAATGCACTGTAGATACCTCAGAATATGCATTTTGTTGGTTTTCAATATCAGAAATAATGCTTGGCCCCGCGCTGGGGAAGCTCCTAGCGCTCCCCCAGACCCCCTTGCTAGTAATGGCGGGGAATCTACAATTTTCCACTAACTCCAGGAAGAACCTATTCTATTGCACAATAAACGTCTTCCGAAAGAATGAAGGGTAGAATGGAATAAAGATTATGTACACACACACACACACTTAAATACATTTTTTTTTCGCGGGCGGGGGGAGGGGGAGAAAAAAATCCACCCCCCAAACACCTCCCCCCCCCCCGAAAAAAATCCTGGCTACGCCCATGCTGTCGCTAGCCTATGTAAATCTGTCACTTGCCAAAGTAGATCTGTCAATGGCCTTAATAGATCTGTCACAGGCCTAAGTAGATCTGTCAATAACTTAGGTAGGTCTATGCTAGACACAAGAGTTTTAAACAGTTTGTGAAATAAAACGCTTATTGAAGCCGTGTATTAGGTCACCATATATTATAATAATGTTTTTTTCCCCCTTAATGTACCTTAACAAGAAGATACAAAGTTGACCTTTACACTAGTAACTTATCTACGACCAAAACTTCATTTTAAAATATATACAAGAAAAAGAAGTATGTAGCCTAAAGTTTTTCGTTCCCATATAAGCAGCTTATCAGTCAGAAGCATGTGCAATTGATAATGAGTTGAGCAGAAAGTAGGTCTTATGATATTTAAAGATTTAATTAACTTATAAAGACATGGTTTAACTATAGGCCTATTTTATGCTCATTGGTTGGTTTGTATTTGACGAAGACATCATAGCCCAAGTGTTGTTTACCTTTGAACTTATTCTAGTCATCATATATTTATATTTGCACTAGCACATAGTTTTTAGAATAGATAGTTCAAATTGTTGGAAGTTTAATTCATGTTTTACTATAAGACAATTGAATTAAAAAGCAAAGCTATATAAAGGGAAGGATGCTATGGAGTGTGTGTGTGTGCGTGTGTTTGTGTGTGTGTGTGTTTCTATGATGATGGTGGGAAGAAGTTGTGACCGCTAACAACAAAGGACCGCACAGTCACTGACATAGCTCTCTCAAATCTTCAAGAATAAACTCATTTTTTCTATGTAAAAAACATTGATTAATGAAGTAGCATTTTATGATGTCGTTATTTATTTTTTTCATTGAATCACTAATTGTCACAGACTAGCAAAATGTGTGCGAAATTTCAACTTGATCCGAGAATGGGAAGGGGAGTGAAAAAAGTGGACAAAGCGTAAAAGGGTGAATAACTCCGCATAAACAGACACTTTTTCTCAAAACAAAAAACAAAAACATTTATTTTCCTTTTTTGAGATCAAACGAAAGGGGCCACACCTTACTATCCGTATTGATTCATGTTTTTTGTTTTTGTTTCGATTCAACAAAATCTCTGTTCAAGGTTATCTTGGATCCGAGAATGGGTTGTGAACATTGTATTACACGTCAGGTGAACTTTGAAAAAAAAAGTCATAAATATATAAGTAAAGAGAGAGAGCAAGGCCGGCCATAGACGTAGGCAAAATAGGCGGCCGTCTAGGGCCTACGATTTGTGGGGGCCTCGCACAGGACTCTCAACAATTTTTTTAGACAAAAATAGCGAAACTTCTCAGTGTTATTGTTGGAGGTTTTTAATACATTTTTTGTTCTTTATACTGCCTTTTTCTTTTTTTCTTTTTTTTTTTTTTTTTTAATTATTATTTCCTTTGGTGCCACCAACTTTACTTGGCCTAGGTCCTCCAATTATCTAAGGCCGGCTCTGGAGATTGAGAGAGAGAGAGAGAGAGAGAGAGATAGAGAGAGAGATTTACATTATATATAATATATATATATATACATATTTATATATAATAAATGGAATATTAGCATAGGTAAAATGATGATATTTTTTACTTTGTTTATATTGTGCTTTAAATTACGCGTCCTGACTTATTATTTATATCCTGATATCATTGAAATGTTTGAAATTATTTTTTTTAACACTTGAACTTAAAAGTCAATGTTTCGATAAAAAAAATATATATATTTTTTTTTTTTTAGTGCAGGAAGTTAAGATTTAAAATGAAATAAATCTACAGATGATTTGTTTGTTTTTCCTCTATCATCTAATTGGCCACAAGCAGCGATTGTCGTCAAATTGTGGGTGTATTTTTTTTTTACAATGCTAGGAACATCTTCGTTGCCTGTCAGCGGGCTGTACTGCTGCAGACCTGCCACATCACCAGAAAATTCCTCAGTGGAAGTTGTTAAAGGGACTACGATGAATTTTGTTTCTCTTTAGCGAAACTCGACCCTGTCAGCGCCAGAGAATGACTACTCATTCATTTCTAACATAATAATAATAATCTTTATTGTCCGTATGGACACTCTATCTTAAGCAAATTTTAGCAACATATTTCTCCAAATTCACATTTAAGTTGAAACTTGGCACAATTATTCATTATTCCTAATCAAACATGAATCCAAAATAAAATTAAGCATGTATTTAATTAATTTTGTTTGATAGTCAAATGGGAAATAAATCTTAAACTTGGGCATAGGTTCTATCCAACAATGAGATTGAATGAATACTGAAAAAAAAACAGATTGGGAATAAACCGTGTGTTGTAAAGTCATATAAATACAATTTATAGATTAGAGGCGTAGGCTACCTTTTAAAAAAAAAGATGGTCAAGTCCTACGAGATACATATGTAAGAATATTAAGTCTTATTACCTTACCACAGAATACTTACCACAGGTAAACTAAATCTTGTGTTATGTCTGCGTTTCCATGTTCACCTGGTTGGCGATAAAAAAAAAAACACGTCATATAAGGGTTTACCCGATTTTGTTTTTTATTTTTAGTGTGAATAAAAAAATTGACCGGGAATTTTTTATAATTTATTTTCATTTTCTATTTCAGCGGTCTCCGCGTGTCTATATGGATCTCTTATGTACCAAAAGGGGGTCTCTTAGAAAAACAAAGAATCTCTATGTGTTTCTAGAAGTCTTCAGGGTACTTGAAGTGTCTCAAGGAGTCACCAAGAATCTATATTGTCTCCAAAGGTCTCTAAGTGTCTCCAGGTGTTGCTACGTGTCTCCAGGTGTTACTAGATGTCTATGGGGTCTCTAAGTGTCTCCAGGTGTTACTAGGTGTCTATGGGGGTCACTATGTGTCTCCAGGGGTTACTAGGTGTCTATGTGGGTCTTTAAGTGTTTCCAGGTGTTACTATATGTCTATGGGGTCTTTAAGTGTCTCCAGGTGTTACTAGGTGTCTATGGGGTCTCTATGTGTCTCCAAGTTTTACTAGGTGTCTATGCGAGTCTCTATGTGTCTCCAGGTGTTACTAGATGTCTATGGGGTTTTGTGTGTCCAGGTGTTTCTAGGTGTCTATGGCGGTCTCTAAGTGTTTTCAGGTGTTATTAGATGTCTACGGGTGTCTCTAAGTGTCTCGAGGTGTTACTAGGTGTCTACGGGGGTCTGTGTCTCCAGGTGTTACTAGATGTCTATGGGAGTCTCTAAGTGTCTCAGGTGTTACTAGATGTCTATGGGAGGCTCTAAGAGTCTCCATGTGTTACTAGATGTCTATGGGAGTCTCTAAGTGTCTCCAGGTGTTACTAGATGTCTATGGGAGTCTCTTAGTGTCTCCAGGTGTTACTAGATGTCTATGGAAGTCTCTAAGAGTATCCAGGTGTTACTAGATGTCTTTGGGGGTATCTAAGTGTCTCCAGGTGTTACTAGATGTCTATGGGAGTCTCTAAGTGTCTCCAGGTGTTACTAGGTGTCTATGGGAGTCTCTAAGTGTCTCCAGGAGTTACTAGGTGTCTACGGGGGTCTGTGTCTCCAGGTGTTAATAGGTGACTACAGGGGTCTGTGTCTCCATGTGTATGAAGGAATACGTAGTCTGGCAGAATATTCAAATATACAAGGCTTGTATTAGATTTCGAAGTTTAAGGAATAGTGCAGTAATTTACCTGGTGTTGCGGTACTATCTTTGTTCTACATACTTTGACACCTCCAACGCAGACAAAGTCAATGAATTATAAAAAATAATAGCATTATAAAAAACAGGAAACAAAAGTGTAAAGGGGGGGGGATTAAAGTCTGTCTAGGAAATGACATTACGTTTTTCCTCCATTTGTTTAGTCTTTTCCCGTCTTTCATTGAATATTTACTTTGTCTAGAAACGTACACTGGCTGATTCCTCCCCCCCCCCCCATAACATACTCAGCCGATCCTCCTACTTCCACGAAATTGGGGCAGGCGTTTTTTTATTGTGGAGAAAGGACAAAAAGTGTTGAAAATAACACTTTATAATTTCAAAATGGAAAGATTGTAAGTAATCCACATGTAACCCTTTTTCACACTACGTCGTTCTTCTTGCACTAATCACGTTCAATCACGAGTTAATATGCATAGGGAAAAAAGGAGGAGGTTACCCATGTTTCCATTCACCGAAAACCGAAGAGATAAAGTAAAGTTGTAAAGTTTCCCCTTTCAGATCTTGCGATCGATGAGGCAGATGTTTTTGTGACCAACGGTTAACAAGCAGGGTGTAATGTGGACAGCACAACGATCAACCGCCTTTGCTTTCCCCAACTAAAGTCAGGTCCCCATCAGTGTTGGGTGGACTCAGGGGCGCCCTTTAAATCCCGAAATTCAAAATCCCAGTTTTCACCGTGATTTGAACCCAGGACCCCCCCCCCCCCCCGGGTTCGAAAGCTTAACCACTCAGCCACCGCGCCTCCGGAATAGACAAGGGACCTCCATGTTTCTTAATGCTCAATTTTTCTGGCTACATCACCTGTCTGTCAGTTGTCTCCGTTATTCATAGTTTTTGTGTCCGCGTTATGAATGATCAGGGGAAATAATTTAAGAGACCACTTTAAAAAAAAATACTTTGTAATTTCCCTTGCATTCACGTCCTCGCGCATGTTACACACATTACTTACTAATTGGCTATTGAAAATAGGCTAACAATTTTTGTTTCTCTTCCAAGCACAGATATTTATCTTTGGCTACAGTAGTTACTGTATTATACAGTAAACCTAATTAGTAGGTCTAATCTTAGCCGATCTGATCATAAATATTCTATAATCTTTTTTATCGTTTCTGTACGATGAATTACACAAAACATGTACCTACTTGTATTTAGTTTTAAAAAAATACACTAGTATAATTTTGTAAGTCGCTCGTGATTCGTATATTATTATCCGAGTGAGATATATATATATATCCCTTGTCTATTCGTACAACATTTGGTAACTCTAGTTTACTTATATTTTTTGTTTTCAATTTATTGATGTGCATTCTTGAAGATTTACTTTATTAATGGAGCCACTGATAGCAAAAACAATACTGTGAGAAATAAAATATTTGGAATTCGGATGATTTGTACCACAACTTTCTATGGCTTTCTATGTATGTATGTAAGTATAGCGCCTATAGGTTAAGATTGATATGTAATGTTGATATATTAATCAGCAGAATTTATATTATTTATTATATAGTATCAAACTTTTTTATTTCCTTATAAATACGCTATCCCCCTTCCAGAGGCGTAGTGAGCAAAAGGTGCGAAGGAATTATTGGCCCCTTCCCCCAACCCTTTTTTTTCCTTGAACATCAAATAGAAATATAGTCTGAGTGTGGCGCCCCCCTTTCCGGGTGACTGCGCAGTGCGCATCGTTCCCTTCTTGCCCCCCTCACTACGCCTCTGGCCCCATCTATAGTTTAGGTTTAATTAACTGGGAGGGGAAGAAGAACCATTAAATCTATCCCTCCCCACACTACTCTCATCATGCAGAAAAAAAAAAGGGGGGGGTCCAGTTTTTTTACTCCAATTTATATTTACTAACGAAGAAATCTTGCATCTTAAACATAGAACGTCGTGATCGAATATCCATAAAGTATATTTGATTTAGAATTGAGATGGATTGGAACTATTGTATGTACATGTATTGCGTATTTGCTCAAGAAAAAATACATCCTCTTCCTCGGAGACATGTGTCGTAAGTGTGAGATCTGAAAACTCTCGAGTGATACATAATCATAAATCATAATGTCAATGTCCTCACTTCCAAACATTCCAAAGAACAGCAGCTTTGTGTGAATAAAAAAAAAATCGCAATATTACTCAGTGGATCTTCGGGAATTAAAAACTTGAAATTGTTATTTTTAATTTTTATTACAAACCTTTTGACGGGCCGGATTAAACCTTTCAGCTGGCCGGAGTTGCTCGCGGGCCGCAGTTTGCTCATCACAGGTGTTATATTTTGCGTCTCGAGAGACGATCTTCTCCCTTTGCAAGTAAACGTTATCAAAATTTATTTAAATTTCTGTTCTCTATATAAGCAATGACGTTATATTGTCTTTGGCTCAAGGCATTCAATGAGTCTTGATACGTTTTGTTTTTATTGTAATTATGTTATGAAAGATACAGAAAAAATTCAGTTTTTTTTTTTTTTTAACAAAACTTAAAAATTATTCATTCCGTCTGTTTGTCTGATGCAATTTTTGTACATGTTTTTTCTTCCATTTTCTATTCTCTGATAAAATTGAAATTTTGCACAATTATTAATAGTACTTAACAATACATGAATCAATTTTTAAAAAGATTACAAATAGAGTTTGTGTCAATACACAAACTGAGAGGCGGCCCCAATCTAATTCACCGATGGACAAGTGTGACAAGAGGGACAATAAGGGTAGCTACTTTTTTTCTTAAATGAGAGTTAGTCCCCTTTAATGCATTATTTAAGTGTTAGCTATTTACAATTGCCACTTTCTCTTGAGTCTTTGAGCTGACCAGTGTACATTATTTTGAACCGAACCTGTCCTACTAGTTTGATTTTTTTTTCATTATTTTACTTTCTTTTCTTGACCTTTATTTCCGTTTTTTTTTTAATGATCTTTTTCTTTTGTTCCTAAATAAACAATTTATTAGTTGTAACTGAACTCTCATTGTTATTACTTGTATGTCTCAGTAAGTTAGGGCCTATATATCTAGAGATTATAATTAATAGCCTAGGTAATATAATTTGGAACCACTAAATACCACTGGTGGACTAACTTGCCAGCACAGCAGAAGTCACTGGTCTTATGACCTAACCATAAGACAAGGTCACAACAAGGAATATTCAAGCCATTGTGATAATTCAAAATATAAAAATATTAGGATCAAGATTATAGATTCCGTTTAGTAATGAGCGATCAGTCAATCTGGGACCTTGTTAATACATAATAGACAATTCAAAATAGAGTAACAGGTTTGCAGCTAAACCAGGTATTAGATTTTAAATACTTTGATATTCTACAAGAACAGAACGCCATCAACGATTAAGAGTAAAACCATATTTTTCATGTATACCGTACTTTATTTCTGTTCTATACACCATGAACATACATAGTAATGCTAAATTTTAAATATGGTTAAATTTTTATCCTGTATCTAGACAAATAAAAAAAATAATCCAAAATTTAAAAAAAAATGGAGGCGAATATAAAAATTTATAAAAATGTTGACAAAACTACATTATTTAATCTTTATCTTTATGCCTTCTTTGTCTAACAAGAAATGGCACAAAGTTTTAAATAATGAAGTTTTATATTTCATTCGGGAGAAGAAAAACGTCACTCCACCCGACGTTCACTGTTAACACAAAAAGTTATGTTGAGAAAAAAGTAAAAAAATATAAATTTTATATTCACCAAATACTATCTTCTGTTGATAAATTGAAAAGAAAAATCATAAAGGTTTGGATAACTGTCTAGAGCTACATTGACTTCGTTCAAAGAGGGAAAGTTGATCTAGTGATTCCAAATGTTTATTTTCAAAAAGTCAAGTTCAGTGGGAAGAGACGCCCTTGGAAGAAACGCCCTTGGAAGAAACGCCCTTGAAAGAAACGCCCTTGGAAGAAACGCCCTTGGAAGAAACGCCCTTGGAAGAAACGCCCTTGGAAGAAACGCCCTTGGAAGAAACGCCCTTGGAAGAAACGCCCTTGAAAAAGACGCTAAGAAAGAGACGCTGCTGAAAAAAATAAACCGCTGAAGAAAGAGCACTACTGAAAGAAACTTTTGGAAGACCAATAAAGGGAGGTCAATGTATGGGGAGTACTGTCGGGAGTCTTGGGAAGCAAGAAAAATGATTCAATGTAGATCATACCCCACAACTTACTAGACTTTTAAGTGGCTAGATGAATTTTATCAAAGTTGATACTTAACAACTGAGAAAAACTTCCATTCAAAACATAATTTAAATTTAAATCAATGAAAATCTTTTAATCGCTAAACTAATCATTTGCAATTTCTAATTACAAGTAAAAAAAAAAAGGTTTTAAAGTATATTTCTCATATATTACATTTCACTGGATTTTTTAAAAAAAATGACTCCACAAATTTTACCAGGCTATATACGATCAAAAAAATGTAAATAGTATATACAAATATTTAAAGAATTTAGTTTTGTCACATGTAAAAATTTAATCTCTTGACCTCTTTTCATCAAGTTACATACATAATGATGAGTATTTTAAACATTCCTTTAGTGAGCTTCACATCGTTAGTTAAAAATATGGAAACTAGTTACAACAAAATGAGATTTAAGTTCAGGCGTAATTGCAAAACAATATATCAAAATATCTAGACACATTAGCACGACATGTTAGTACAACTGTAGGTCTAGATCTATTTTGTAAGATGTCATCATGCCTGTGTGTAATCAAGTCTACACTCGACTTCTTTATAATATAATAAACATATAATAACATATGTAGTACTCAGCTGGAAAAAAAAAAGCTCTAGTACTCAACTAACATCTAGGTCTAGGTCCAGCGCTAGACTAAACATCTAGATCCAGCTCTAGAATGAATTACATCAATGGCACTAGACTGAACATCTAGATCCAGCGGTAGACTAAATTACATCAATGGCACTAGACTGAACATCTAAATCCAGCGCTACACTGAATTACATCAAAGGCACTAGACTGAACATCTAGATCCAGCTCTAGACTGAATTACATCAATGGCACTAGACTGAACATCTAGATCCAGCGCTAGACTAAACTACATCAATGGCACTAGACTGAACATCTAGATCCAGCGCTAGACTGAATTACATCAATGGAGCTAGACTGAACATCTAGATCCAGCGCTAGACTAAACTACATCAATGGGGCTAGAATCAACATCTAGATCCAGCGCTACACTGAATTACATCAATAGGGCTAGACTGAACATCTAGATCCAGCGCTAGAATAAACTACATCAATGGGGCTAGACTGAACATCTAGATCCAGCGCTAGACTAAACTACATCAATGGGGCTAGACTGATCATCTAGATCCAGCGCTAGACTAAACTACATCAATGGGGCTAGACTGATCATCTAGATCCAGCGCTAGACTAAACTACATCAATGGGGCTAGACTGAACATCTAGATCCAGCGCTAGACTCAATTACATCAATGGGGCTAGACTGAACATCTAGATCCAGCGCTAGACTAAACTACATCAAAGGGGCTAGACTGATCATCTAGATCCAGCGCTACACTGAATTACATCAATGGGGCTAGACTGAACATCTAAATCCAGCGCTACACTGAATTACATCAATGGCACTAGACTGAACATCTAGATCCAGCGCTACACTAAGCTACATCAATGGGGCTACACTAAACATCTACATTCAGCGCTACACTGAATTACATCAATGGGGCTAGACTGAACATCTAGATATAGCGCTAGACCAAACTACATCAGTGGGGCTAGACTGATCATCTAGATCCAGCGCTACACTGAATTACATCAATAGGGCTAGACTGAACATCTAGATCCAGCGCTAGAATAAACTACATCAATGGGGCTAGACTGAACATCTAGATCCAGCGCTAGACTAAACTACATCAATGGGGCTAGACTGAACATCTAGATCCAGCGCTGGAATAAACTACATCAATGGGGCTAGACTGAACATCTAGATCCAGGGCTAGACTAAACTACATCAATGGGGCTAGACTGAACATCTAGATCCAGCGCTAGACTAAACTACATCAATGGGGCTAGACTGATCATCTAGATCCAGCGCTAGACTAAACTACATCAATAGGGCTAGACTGATCATCTAGATCCAGCGCTACACTGAATTACATCAATGGCGCTAGACTGAACATCTAGATCCAGCGCTACACTGAATTACATCAATGGCACTAGACTGAAGATCTAGATCCAGCTGTAGACTGAATTACATCAATGGCGCTAGACTGAACATCTAGATCCAGCGCTACACTGAATTACATCAATGGGGCTAGACTGAACATCTAGATCCAGCTCGAGACTGAATTACATCAATGGCACTAGACTGAACATCTAGATCCAGCTCTAGACTGAATTACATCAATGGCACTAGACTGAACATCTTGTTGGACGTCACTTTTCTGATATTCTTTGTTTTGCAATCTGCCTGCTCATTTTATGAACTATCTTTACAAAAGTGTTTTCACAGACTAAAAATCGTTTAAAATAGTAAAAAAAAAAAAAAAAAAAAGAGTATATAATTAAAAGCAAGAGAATAATAAACTCAAAGTTTGAAGTAATTAGCAGGCTAGTCATTACTTTAAACATAAATCTCAGATTTTAGTATATCAAGAGATATGATAGACAATACTTTAAAAAAAAAACTGGTTTTAATATATCACGTAATTGGGCACATCCTCAAACAGAAGCTCTTGTTTGATTTTGTTTGGTATTGGCAGTTGATTGACTTTGATTTCCCTGTCTGAAGTAGCCCCAAGTAAGTCAGATACATGGACGAAGCTGAGAGTTTTCAGAGAGAGAAGGCCGTCGAAAAGTGCCCCTTGCACCAGCTTCCTTCTCTGAAAATTCTCTATGAAAAACTCCATGCTTAAAAAAGTCGTCACGTCGAATTTGGTCAGAAAACGAATCTCCAAGAGAAACGTGGCCAGGTCAAACTTTTGCTGCAGCATGGCCAGCAAGAAAGGCGAGACGTTTCTGAGGCGGCACCTTTCATTGTAAACATTGTAAAACAGCTGTCCGCGAGACGCGCAGTGGGGGTATATACCTTTGCCAAAGGCTAAGTATAACATGTCTATCTGATCTCTTACGATAAACAAGTGGGCAGCTTCTTGGACATGGGGCGCTAAGTGGAACTTGGCCTGGCGTTCTAGAAGAGTTCTCACCATGTCTAGATCCTCTTTCTGCATTGCCACAGATAATGCTGTGTCATTCAGCGCATTTACAGCGTTCACATCAGAGCCTTGGTCAAGTAGGAGCGTTTTAATGGCCGGACAGTTAATCTCACTCTTGCAGGCCAGAATAAATGCGGTGCTGTTATCCCTGTCTCGCCTGTGGATATCCAGATTCTGTCTGAGCAGTAGCTCAATCATGTCCTCAGCAAGTTCCAAGTCATCCTCGAACTGTAATTTTTTCAGCAACAGAGTCAAGTAAGAGTCTCCATCTCTTAAGACAACATCTGTATTAACTCCCTTGTCTATGAATATGAAAGCTAGTTCTAGATTTCCATTTTCAAGAGCCGATGACAGTGGCGATTTCTGAGATTGATCGAAAAAATCGTATTCAGCCCCAGCATCTAGTAATAGCCTCACGTTTTCTACAATTGAATTCTCTACAGCGATAGATATTGGTGCTTCGCCCCACCTGTTCCGAAGATTCACGTCAGCGCCATGTTTCAACAGCATCTCCAAAAATCTGGAGTCTCTGTTTGCACTGGCGTGAACAAGGGGAGTGTCGCCGTTGGCATCGATAATGTTGATGTCAGCATTGTGTTGAAGCAGCGCTTCCATCAAGTCCTTACTCTCTTCCATAACACACAAGTGTAGAGGGCAGACAGACGTAGAGATGGCATGAAATGATACGTAATATGGCTTGGTTAGCCTCGCTCCGGAGTCCATTCCTTTAGAGAGAAGAAACAGTAAGATGTCTTTCCTTCCAGAAAGAATAGCCCACTCTAGCAGGCGTGTGTCGTTGTAGTCTATTGTAAACTTTTTATCTAGTTCCTCTAGCAAGCACAGTTCTTTGTATCCAATGGCCATCTGGCAAGCCGCACTTGTATCTTGTTCAGCTTTCTGCTCTAGAAAAACTGTGACACATTCTAATTGCTTACATTTGACTGCTATTTCTAAGGCCGTGCCTTCGCTGTTTCTAATATTATCGTCTGCTTGGATGGAAAGCAAATATCGAACTATTTCCGGTTTGCCGTCTTTCGCAGCCATCATTAATGGCGTCCACTGTTCAAATGAAGAAAACTCGTTGATTTTGGCGCCTTTACTACAGAGCCATTTCACTACATCTACATCGCCGATTTCAACAGCTTTCAATAAAGGGCTGCAGCTCTTCATTCGCTTGTGTTGTTTTGACCTCCTCACGACCCTGACGTTGACGTCTGATCCGTTGTTGATCAAAAGTTTAAGAATGTCTTTGTCCACGGAACTCAAACCTTTGTTCTCAACTAGCACTAAGTCTAAGAGCGTCTCCAGAGCAGTTTTCCCATCAGAGCCTCTTTGATTGATGTCATTGACGTCCAATGCGATTAACGTGTTCATCAGTGAGAAGTCTCTGTACATCACAGCTGCACACAATCTTGGGAGCTGGGACGCCTTTCCGTCACAAAAGACAGAAACGAATTTGAGCAGACCCAGTTTGTCTGCCAAATCCCGAATAGTCTCCCCGTCTTTAGCGTCGGATACATTGGCGCCGTTGGAGATCAAGACCTGCATCGCCCCAATGTCCGCGCTCTCAACTGCTTTCCTCAGAGCTGTGTACCCTCTGTTGTTTTTTAAATCCACGTTGTCATGACGGCACAACAAGCGAGCCATGTCTCCTGAGCCGGACATCCTTATGGCCAATATTAAAGCTGTATCTCCTCTGGCGTTTCTCATAGAAGCGTTCGCACCTTTGTTCAGCAAAATTCTGACCATTTCGAGAAGTCCTTGACGAGCACAGAACATAAGGGGGGTATTTTTATCTTTGTCCGTGGAGTTAGGATCGGCGCCACGATTCAGCAGCTGTATAAGATTAAGCTTCCGTCCGGACTTAGCAACAAGCATCAGCGATTTGTTAAGAGCTTCCTGTGAGTGGTCTAGATTCTGACTTAGAAGATTCTCAACATCTGTGTACACGTTGGAAGTAGCCATGTCGTCCAATTCCGAGTCCCTTGATGTATTATCTTCCCGTCTTGTCCTGAGTTCTGCCAAAGGCAAATTGTCTAACTCATTTAAAGCCTTAAGTTGTGACCTTGTCCTTAGTAGTCTCTTACTTCGATGTTTAACAATCTTAGCAAGTTTTTTCATACTTTCGGGGTCTATAGACTCAGCCATTGATGCTTGAGGTCGATCTGGGGAGGAAAAAAGGCGAATAAAATAAATGTTAACGATTAACAATCTCAAAATCTGAAATATAAATAATACTTCAGAGAGAGAGAGTGTGTGTGTGTGTGTTTCCACAAACTCAGAGACGGCCAAAACGTTTCTGATCATGCTTGGAAGTAACGCAGGTAAAAAACAACAACAGGTTTTGATATTTTCGGCAACGAACATACAACGAACATACAACGAACAAACAAATACTTCATATTGATAAGCCTATACAGGGAGGAGGAATAGTCAAGATGTATATAAAACTAGCGGTATAAAACCCGGGATCCACTGTGTTTTAATTTGCGTATTACTGATCTAGTGCATTGGAAGTCATAAAACAATGTTATAATTTGGACACATTTTTTTAAGGTTTTTAGTTTGTTGTAGGTCTACTTGAAATATGTCTTATTTACGTTAGTATCCAAGAAACATTCATGAGCAGTTAATGTGTTAATCCGGTGATTTTTTTAAAATCTAGAACATACATACCTACATACTCCTTACTATCAATGGACCTTATTCACCAATAATAAACAAACAACATTTAGCTACGTGGTGCTCTCCCTTCTCTACAAATTAATCCATAAAAACTGTCACGTGATACGTTTTTTTCATTGTGGTATCAATATTATCACTGGCTAAATGTTTGTTTACGATTGGTGAATGAGGTCTATTATATATATAATAATAATAATAATAATCTTTATTGTCCATATGGAAATTTGTCTTACAATTTGTGCATTACACCAAACAAAAAACATTATAACTATAAGAAACAAAAGTGTACATTCACACCAGACTCATATATATAAGTTATCAGCTTGTCGATATTTGGCATACAACAATAGTTTTTTATGCACGTTTCACTGTAAGTGAGATAAACAAACCAACAACACATTAATAAGAAACTTATGGAAGTACTTACTGTTGTAACCCAATAAAGTACAAGCAAAAATTTGCAAATCTATATCTGAACAATATTTGTACAATTTGAGCTTACAAGGTTTAAGTATATGTGTCATTTAAGGTGAATAAAAGTATTTATAACAATGCTTACTTTGACTTTTCTAATGTTGTATAAAAATACATTACCAGATTTAGGTTGGTGGAGACACTAGGCAGGATTTTTGTGGAAACCCCTACTTTCTTGTAGCTTCAATATAACTTATAAATAATACATCTAAAAACGTCATATTTATGAAGAAAGAGCAACCCTACCTGTTCATTTAGTCTCTATTTGATTATGTTGAAAATGAATATTTGATATTACTATATACTTATATAGTATAATAATTTTTATAAGCATGTTAAAAAATATTTAATGGACCTCATTCACCAATAGTAAACAAACAACATTTAGTCACGTGATCTTATTGATAAAACAATGAAAAAAAAATGTTTCGTGACAACCATCATGAATTAAACATGAGATCGTAAATTATATAGAAGAGATAGAGCACCACGTGGCTAAATGTTTGTTTACGATTGGTGAATGAGGTCCATTGAATGAAATGTGAAGGCACGCTAAATGGGTTTTACACTATGGTAAATCCGGCCTTCAAATAAAAGAGAAATCGTATTTTTTTTTAAAGTAGTTTTTATATTTTCCTTTTTTTTTTCTGCTTATTTATGTTTACATTCATGTAAGAGGGTTGTCGAATCAGCCATCAAAACTAACAAGCGATCTTAGTATCGGATAACATTTCGATACGCGTAGACTAATCTTTTTAAGACGTTATCTCTACAATATGTACAGTAGGGACTGGTGTTTCCCAGCTAATGTTCTGTATGGCAAGCTTCTCTCACTTCAAAACACAGGGGCTGACTGGCTATATGGGCTTTTGGGCAAATGCCCAGTGGGCCGATACCCCAGTGGGACGATTGCACCACAGTCATCCTCTTCTTTTTTGAAGTCACCTCTGTATTTTATAAAATAAGGGCCGCATGGATGCTATTTATGGCACGTATTAAATTGTTCAATGTTTTATAGTATTCTCTTATAAGAGGGGCCCTCTGAGCGAAGCATTTAAAACCAATCTTATACAGACTCTACTAGTTCCCTACTAATTAAATCTAACATATTTTCCGAAATAATGTAATAGATTACATCCGTAGACAGTGCTACTAGTAGGCTTCATCATGTCAAGGCCTATGTACTTTGCGATTTAAAAAAACAACACAAGGCCTTATTCAGGCTTTTTCCTTATAAGGATATAGTGTTCACTGTATGCATATGTTCAGTTATCAATGCATTTTCAAACTTAATGATTTTGAGGACAGGTAGACCTAGAACTAGAACTGGAAGTTCATCATATAATATACAATTTATGGGCCTAATGGTATAGACTGCTCGCTTATTTAACACACAGTCCGACAGCTAAAACATAAGGTTAATGTGTTACATACCTGATGTAAGCAGGGATGATTTGTTAAAATAGAGTCGCCTTTTCAAACTCAGTTCTAAATGATGAAAATATCACAAATGTTACAACCAGCACACTGAAGGAAAAGTCATTGACTGGACTGGTGATTTGTAAACACACACAAAAATGAGTAACTCATCTCTGGGTACCAATAAGTCAGCGATTCTTAACCTGTGCTTCACGTACCCCTGGAGTAACTGGCATTTCTGTAGGTGTTTAAGAATGCCAATTTCAAGCATGGCGTACTATGCTTCAGTGACAGAACCTTCCGAGAAATAAAATGGTTTGCATATAAATATTTAGAACTGGTTTTAACAAATAAAAAAAATAATAATTGGGAGCATGTAGGGGGAGAGTTTGAGAAACACTGATGTTACTACCTAGACACAGGCTACTGTAAGAACCACGTGCGTGGACTGTTTTGGTTATAGCCGTATACTGCGGTCAACAGCCTGTGTAGGGACCCACAAGAAGGAAATAAAAAAACACAAAAGTTCAAGGGATGGGAGGGGAAAGGGCACCAAGCACGTGGTTTCATTTCAAAACTATAGCGCTGACAAGTCAGAGATCTGGCTACCTAAATAATATCTGAACACACCACTAATAAGAGTTACTGTTATTAAGTTAGAAAGTAACACACCGAGGGGCAGGGAATTCAAAGGTTTTAGATTAATCTAGACTGAATAAGAACCTGACATAAGCTAGGGCGATTAAAGACGATCTTTTGCAAGCCGAGAGGGGCGCGGTGGCAGAGTGGTTAAGTGCCTGGCTCCCGAACCTGGGACCCTGGGTTCAAATCTCGTCGAAGATTTGACTTTTGGGTTCAGTGGTTTTTATGGCGCCCCTGAGTCCGCTCAACCTGACATAACGTTAGTGAAAGTAAAGGCGGCTGGTCGTTGAGCTGACCACATGACACCCTGCTCGTTAACATTAGCCAAAGAAACAGTTGACCTTTAACATCATCTGCAATGTCTAATAGGGGACCGTTACTTTACTTGCTTGTGTAGACCGCACAACACCCTCTCCTAAATAAATAATATATCAAAAGCTTTCGCAGGTGCGTTTTCAATTTCCTGAAACAAAAAAAAAAAAAAAAACTCGACTCGTTCTAGTTGTCATTGTAAAAGTCAAGATACTTGAGATTATTAACATTTTACATTTTACCAACTAAATGATTAATGACGTCAGAAAACAAACAAAAAATCGCGGTAAAAAAAATGACATCAGTTTCCACCAAGCGATTAGGATGTGCTACAAGAGACAGGAGCGGAAGGATTGTGATTAGCGGCGTCTCAGGCTTTGCAATGGTGTAGGATTGTGTGATGCAATCTGAATAAGAGGCGCCTGCTCCTGATTTTTCTTCAAGTTTGACTCTCGAAGCCTTTCCTATGTTTGGGTAAACCTGCAAAGCAGCAGTGGTTATATTTCAAAGTTTTCCTTTTCCTAGGTGGATAGCAAGCAAAGGCTAATGAACCCTTCCTCTCAAAAGTGTAGGCGCCAGTTACTCGCCTTACTTGCCCCTTCTCCTATTAATAAAAAGGGTTCCGACGGACCCAATACATGAGGCACACTTACAGGCTAAGAGATGGACTGGTTGTTTGGATATATTTGAGACGCATGCTATTGGAAGCATTTTATCAGCAGTTGAGTGCTTACATCCATCACTTCCAACAATAACAGCTTTACGAAACTTTTAATATGCATCTGGATTCGAATACGAGCACTTCGGTTGAGTCTAGACCAATCTTATATTTCGTGGACGTAGTAATGTGGCTAGCTGAGCAACGTTGTGTAGTCGTGCGAACTTTCTTAATAATAATAATAATAATAATAATAATAAAAATAATAATAATAACAATAATATTATTAATAATAATAATAATCTTAATTGTCCGTAACGAAATTTGTCTTACAATTTGTGCATTACACCACACAAAACATTATAACTATAAAAAAAAAACAAAATGTACATTCACTCCAGACTCACTCATAATTTACATGTGACAAATTTTTTATCAGATTGTTTCTATTTAATAAATCTACATCCTTACCAAATCCTTATTGATATATATCTTAAATACCTAACAAAAGGCTGATGAAGAAACTATTGGGGGGCCAGTCAATTCACATTTTAGCTCTTTCAATAAATACACTCTTGTTACATAGAGCTAGTACCTGGAGGACCTCTCTTGTTGCATAGAGCTAGTACCTGGAGGACCTCTCTTGTTACATAGACCTAGTACCTGGAGGACCTCTCTTGTTTCATAGAGCTAGTACCTGGAGGACCTCTCTTGTTACATAGAGCTAGTACCTGAAGGACCTCTCTTGTTACATAGAGCTAGTACCTGGAGGACCTCTCTTGTTACATAGAGCTAGTACCTGGAGGACCTCTCTTGTTACATAGAGCTAGTACCTAGAGGACCTCTCTTGTTACATAGAGCTAGTACCTGGAGGACCTCTTATTACATAGAGCTAGTACCTGGAGGACCTCTCTTGTTACATAGAGCTAGTACCTGAAGGACCTCTCTTGTTACATAGAGCTAGTACCTAGAGGACCTCTCTTGTTACATAGAGCTAGTACCTGGAGGACCTCTCTTGTTACATAGAGCTAGTACCTGGAGGACCTCTTATTACATAGAGCTAGTACCTGGAGGACCTCTCTTGTTACATAGAGCTAGTACCTGAAGGACCTCTCTTGTTACATAGAGCTAGTACCTAGAGGACCTCTCTTGTTACATAGAGCTAGTACCTGGAGGACCTCTCTTGTTACATAGAGCTAGTACCTCGATGACCTCTTGTGACATAGAGCTAGTACCTGGAGGACCTCTCTTGTTACATGGAGCTAGTACCTGGAGGACTTCTCTTGTTACATAGAGCTAGTACCTGGAGGACCTCTCTTGTTACATAGAGCTAGTACCTGGAGGACCTCTTGTTAAATAGAGCTAGTACCTGGAGGACCTCTCTTGTTACATAGAGCTAGTACCTATGCCTAACCCTAACCCTAACCCAAACCCTAACCTTAACCCTAACCCTAACCCTAACCCTAACCCATAGAGCTAGTACCTGGAGAACCTCTTGTTACATAGAGCTAGTACCTGGAGGAACTCTCTTGTTACATAGAGCTAGTACCTATGCCTAACCCTAACCCTAACCCTAACCTTAACCCTAACCCTAACCCTAACCCTAACCCTAACCTTAACCCATAGAGCTAGTACCTGGAGGACCTCTTGTTACATAGAGCTAGTACCTGGAGGACCTCTCTTGTTACATAGAGCTAGTACCTATGCCTAACCCTAACCCTAACCCAAACCCTAACCTTAACCCTAACCCTAACCCTAACCCTAACCCATAGAGCTAGTACCTGGAGAACCTCTTGTTACATAGAGCTAGTACCTGGAGGAACTCTCTTGTTACATAGAGCTAGTACCTATGCCTAACCCTAACCCTAACCCTAACCTTAACCCTAACCCTAACCCTAACCCTAACCCTAACCTTAACCCATAGAGCTAGTACCTGGAGGACCTCTTGTTACATAGAGCTAGTACCTGGAGGACCTCTCTTGTTACATAGAGCTAGTACCTGGAGGACATCTCTTGTTAAATAGAGCTAGTACCTGGAGGACCTCTCTTGTTACATAGAGCTAGTACCTATGCCTAACCCTAACCCTAACTCAAACCCTAACCTTAACCCTAACCCTAACCCTAACCCTAACCCATAGAGCTAGTACCTGGAGAACCTCTTGTTACATAGAGCTAGTACCTGGAGGACCTCTCTTGTTACATAGAGCTAGTACCTATGCCTAACCCTAACCCTAACCCTAACCTTAACCCTAACCCTAACCCTAACCTTAACCCATAGAGCTAGTACCTGGAGGACCTCTTGTTACATAGAGCTAGTACCTGGAGGACCTCTCTTGTTACATAGAGCTAGTACCTATGCCTAACCCTAACTCTAACCCTAACCCTAACCCTAACCCTAACCTTAAACCTAACCCTAACCCTAACCCTAACGCTAACCCTAACCCTAACCCTAACCTTAACCCTAACCCTAACCTTAACCCTAACCCTAACCCTAACCCATACAGCTAGTACCTGGAAGACCTCTTGTTACATAGAGCTAGTACCTGGAGGACCTCTCTTGTTACATAGAGCTAGTACCTGGAGGACCTCTCTTGTTACATAGAGCTAGTACCTATGCTTAACCCAAACCCTAACCCTAACCCTAACACTAACCCTAACCCTAACCCTAACCCTAACCCTAACCCTAACCTTAACCCTAACCCTAACCCTAACCCTAACCCATAGAGCTAGTACCTGTAGGACCTCTTGTTACAAAGAGCTAGTACCTGGAGGACCTCTCTTGTTACATAGAGCTAGTACCTATGCCTAACCCTAAACCTAACCTTAACTCTAACCCTAACCCTAACCCTAACCTTAACCCATAGTGCTAGTACTTTGGGGACCTCTATTGTTACATAGAGCTAGTACCTGGAGGACCTCTCGTGTTACATAGAGCTAGTACCTGGAGAACCTCTTGTTACATAGAGCTAGTACCTGGAGGACCTCTCTTGTTACATAGAGCTAGTACCTGGAGGACCTCTCTTGTTTCATAGAGCTAGTACCTGGAGGACCTCTCTTGTTACATAGAGCTAGTACCTATGCCTAACCCTAACCTTAACCCAAACCCTAACCTTAACCCTAACCCTAACCCTAACCCTAACCCATAGAGCTAGTACCTGGAGAACCTCTTGTTACATAGAGCTAGTACCTGGAGGACCTCTCTTGTTACATAGAGCTAGTACCTATGCCTAACCCTAACCCTAACCCTAACCCTAACCCTAACCTTAACCCTAACCCTAACCCTAACCTTAACCCTAACACATAGAGCTAGTACCTATGCCTAACCCCTAACCCTAACCCTAACCCTAACCCTAACCTATAACCCTAACCCTAACACTAACCCTAACCCTAAACCTTACCCTAACCCTAACCCTAACCCTAACCTTAACCCTAACCCTAACCTTAACCCTAACCCTAACCCTAACCTTAACCCTAACCTTAACCCTAACATTAACCCTAACCCTAACCCATAGAGCTAGTACCTGGAGGACCTCTTGTTACATAGAGCTAGTACCTGGAGGACCTCTCTTGTTACATAGAGCTAGTACCTAGAGGACCTCTCTTGTTACATAGAGCTAGTACCTATGCCTAACCCTAACCCTAACCCTAACCTTAACCCTAACCTTAACCCTAACCTTAACCCTAACCTTAACCCTAACCCTAACCCATAGAGCTAGTACCTGTAGGACCTCTTGTTACATAGAGCTAGTACCTGGAGGACCTCTCTTGTTACATAGAGCTAGTACCTATTCCTAACCCTAACCCTAACCCTAACCTTAACTCTAACCCTAACCCTAACCCTAACCTTAACCCATAGTGCTAGTACTTTGAGGACCTCTTTTATTACATAGAGCTAGTACCTGGAGGACCTCTCGTGTTACATAGAGCTAGTACCTGGAGGACCTCTTGTTACATAGAGCTAGTACCTGGAGGACCTCTCTTGTTACATAGAGCTAGTACCTGAATGACCTTTCTTGTTACATAGAGCTAGTACCTGGAGGACCTCTCTTGTTACATAGAGCTAATACCTGGAGGACCTCTTGTTACATAGAGCTAGTACCTGGAGGACCTCTCTTGTTACATAGAGCTAGTACCTGGAGGACCTCTCTTGTTACATAGAGCTAGTACCTGGAGGTCCTCTCTTGTTACATAGAGCTAGTACCTGGAGGACCTCTCTTGTTACATAGAGCTAGTACCTGGAGGACCTCTCTTGTTACATGGAGCTAGTACCTATTCCTAACCCTAACCCTAACCCTAACCTTAACTCTAACCCTAACCCTAACCCTAACCTTAACCCATAGTGCTAGTACTTTGAGGACCTCTTTTATTACATAGAGCTAGTACCTGGAGGACCTCTCGTGTTACATAGAGCTAGTACCTGGAGGACCTCTTGTTACATAGAGCTAGTACCTGGAGGACCTCTCTTGTTACATAGAGCTAGTACCTGAATGACCTTTCTTGTTACATAGAGCTAGTACCTGGAGGACCTCTCTTGTTACATAGAGCTAATACCTGGAGGACCTCTTGTTACATAGAGCTAGTACCTGGAGGACCTCTCTTGTTACATAGAGCTAGTACCTGGAGGACCTCTCTTGTTACATAGAGCTAGTACCTGGAGGTCCTCTCTTGTTACATAAAGCTAGTACCTGGAGGACCTCTCTTGTTACATAGAGCTAGTACCTGGAGGACCTCTCTTGTTACATGGAGCTAGTACCTATGCCTAACCCTAACCCTAACCCTAACCCTAACCTTAACCCTAACCCTAACCCTAACCCATAGAGCTAGTACCTGGAGGACCTCTTGTTAAATAGAGCTAGTACCTGGAGGACCTCTCTTGTTACATAGAGCTAGTACATAAGCCTAACCCTTACCTTAACCCAAACCCTAACCTTAACCCTAACCCTAACCCTAACCCTAACCCTAACCCATAGAGCTAGTACCTGGAGGACCTCTTGTTACATAGAGCGAGTACTTGGAGGACCTCTCTTGTTATATAGAGCTAGTACCTATGCCGAACCCTAACCCTAACCCTAACCTTAACCCTAACCCTAACCCTAACCCTAACCTTAACCCATAGAGCTATTACCTGGAGAACCTCTTGTTACATAGAGCTAGTACCTGGAGGACCTCTCTTGTTACATAGAGCTAGTACCTATGCCTAACCCTAACCCTAACCCTAACCCTAACCTTAACACTAACCCTAACCCTAACCTTTACCCTAACCCTAACCCTAACCTTAACCCTAACCCTAACCCTCACCCTAACCCTAACCCTAACCTTAACACTAACCCTACCCCTAACCCTAACCCTAACCCTAACCCTAACCCATAGAGCTAGTACCTGGAGGACCTCTTGTTACATAGAGCTAGTACCTGGAGGACCTCTCTTGTTACATAGAGCTAGTACCTGAATGACCTTTCTTGTTACATAGAGCTAGTACCTGGAGGACCTCTCTTGTTACATAGAGCTAATACCTGGAGGACCTCTTGTTACATAGAGCTAGTACCTGGAGGACCTCTCTTGTTACATAGAGCTAGTACCTGGAGGACCTCTCTTGTTACATAGAGCTAGTACCTGGAGGACCTCTCTTGTTACATAGAGCTAGTACCTATGCCTAAACCTAACCCTAACCCTAACCCTAACCTTAACCCTAACCCTAACCCTAGCCCATAGAGCTAGTACCTGGAGGACCTCTTGTTACATAGAGTTAGTACCTGGAGGACCTCTCTTGTTACATAGAGCTAGTAGCTATGCCTAACCCTAACCCTAACCCAAACCCTAACCTTAACCCTAACCCTAACACTAACCCTAACCCTAAACCTTACCCTAACCCTAACCCTAACCCTAACCTTAACCCTAACCCTAACCTTAACCCTAACCCTAACCCTAACCTTAACCCTAACCTTAACCCTAACATTAACCCTAACCCTAACCCATAGAGCTAGTACCTGGAGGACCTCTTGTTACATAGAGCTAGTACCTGGAGGACCTCTCTTGTTAC